>OW203765.1:4066654-4326343 GCA_934045905.1 Leuctra nigra
CGCAGACACGCGAGGCAGCCACGTGACATGACAGCTCGGCCTGGCTTGCAGTGCTCGTGCTGTCAGGCGCGCAGACACGCGAGGCAGCCACGTGACATGACAGCTCGGCCTGGCTTGCAGTGCTCGTGCTGTCAGGCGCGCAGACACGCGAGGCAGCCACGTGACATGTCAGCTCGGCCTGGCTTGCAGTGCTCGTGCTGTCAGGCGCGCAGACACGCGAGGCAGCCACGTGACATGACAGCTCGGCCTGGCTGGCAGTGCTCGTGCTGTCAGGCGCGCAGACACGCGAGGCAGCCACGTGACATGACAGCTCGGCCTGGCTTGCAGTGCTCGTGCTGTCAGGCGCGCAGACACGCGAGGCAGCCACGTGACATGACAGCTCGGCCTGGCTTGCAGTGCTCGTGCTGTCAGGCGCGCAGACACGCGAGGCAGCCACGTGACATGACAGCTCGGCCTGGCTTGCAGTGCTCGTGCTGTCAGGCGCGCAGACACGCGAGGCAGCCACGTGACATGACAGCTCGGCCTGGCTTGCAGTGCTCGTGCTGTCAGGCGCGCAGACACGCGAGGCAGCCACGTGACATGACAGCTCGGCCTGGCTTGCAGTGCTCGTGCTGTCAGGCGCGCAGACACGCGAGGCAGCCACGTGACATGACAGCTCGGCCTGGCTTGCAGTGCTCGTGCTGTCAGGCGCGCAGACACGCGAGGCAGCCACGTGACATGACAGCTCGGCCTGGCTTGCAGTGCTCGTGCTGTCAGGCGCGCAGACACGCGAGGCAGCCACGTGACATGACAGCTCGGCCTGGCTTGCAGTGCTCGTGCTGTCAGGCGCGCAGACACGCGAGGCAGCCACGTGACATGACAGCTCGGCCTGGCTTGCAGTGCTCGTGCTGTCAGGCGCGCAGACACGCGAGGCAGCCACGTGACATGACAGCTCGGCCTGGCTGGCAGTGCTCGTGCTGTCAGGCGCGCAGACACGCGAGGCAGCCACGTGACATGACAGCTCGGCCTGGCTTGCAGTGCTCGTGCTGTCAGGCGCGCAGACACGCGAGGCAGCCACGTGACATGACAGCTCGGCCTGGCTTGCAGTGCTCGTGCTGTCAGGCGCGCAGACACGCGAGGCAGCCACGTGACATGACAGCTCGGCCTGGCTTGCAGTGCTCGTGCTGTCAGGCGCGCAGACACGCGAGGCAGCCACGTGACATGACAGCTCGGCCTGGCTTGCAGTGCTCGTGCTGTCAGGCGCGCAGACACGCGAGGCAGCCACGTGACATGACAGCTCGGCCTGGCTTGCAGTGCTCGTGCTGTCAGGCGCGCAGACACGCGAGGCAGCCACGTGACATGACAGCTCGGCCTGGCTTGCAGTGCTCGTGCTGTCAGGCGCGCAGACACGCGAGGCAGCCACGTGACATGACAGCTCGGCCTGGCTTGCAGTGCTCGTGCTGTCAGGCGCGCAGACACGCGAGGCAGCCACGTGACATGACAGCTCGGCCTGGCTTGCAGTGCTCGTGCTGTCAGGCGCGCAGACACGCGAGGCAGCCACGTGACATGACAGCTCGGCCTGGCTTGCAGTGCTCGTGCTGTCAGGCGCGCAGACACGCGAGGCAGCCACGTGACATGACAGCTCGGCCTGGCTTGCAGTGCTCGTGCTGTCAGGCGCGCAGACACGCGAGGCAGCCACGTGACATGACAGCTCGGCCTGGCTGGCAGTGCTCGTGCTGTCAGGCGCGCAGACACGCGAGGCAGCCACGTGACATGACAGCTCGGCCTGGCTTGCAGTGCTCGTGCTGTCAGGCGCGCAGACACGCGAGGCAGCCACGTGACATGACAGCTCGGCCTGGCTTGCAGTGCTCGTGCTGTCAGGCGCGCAGACACGCGAGGCAGCCACGTGACATGACAGCTCGGCCTGGCTGGCAGTGCTCGTGCTGTCAGGCGCGCAGACACGCGAGGCAGCCACGTGACATGACAGCTCGGCCTGGCTTGCAGTGCTCGTGCTGTCAGGCGCGCAGACACGCGAGGCAGCCACGTGACATGACAGCTCGGCCTGGCTTGCAGTGCTCGTGCTGTCAGGCGCGCAGACACGCGAGGCAGCCACGTGACATGACAGCTCGGCCTGGCTTGCAGTGCTCGTGCTGTCAGGCGCGCAGACACGCGAGGCAGCCACGTGACATGACAGCTCGTCCTGGCTTGCAGTGCTCGTGCTGTCAGGCGCGCAGACACGCGAGGCAGCCACGTGACATGACAGCTCGGCCTGGCTTGCAGTGCTCGTGCTGTCAGGCGCGCAGACACGCGAGGCAGTCACGTGACATGACAGCTCGGCCTGGCTGGCAGTGCTCGTGCTGTCAGGCGCGCAGACATGCGAGGCAGCCACGTGACATGACAGCAAGACAAGGGTGGACAACAACACACGTGATAACATGGTCCGCCATTGACAAGGCACTTAGAACGGGGACATTTATACAGGGGTGCGCAGTCCTTGTAAAATAAGTGCCAGGGCGCCGAAACCGAACATAATCCTTAGTGTTCATAACCAGCGGGGGGTTTAAGTGTGGTATAACGTCGCACTGTTCTGCAGCGAGGCTAATGGCGACGGATGAAGTATAGGAAGGATGGGCGGTGGGAAGGAGGCGGTCGTCGTCTATTAGCAGACTGACGGACAAAAAATAGAAAGATTACTGATTATTATATGAGTGTCAATAAAATCAAATTAAAATTCAAAAAAATCTAATAATTGTGTAAAATCGTGTACAATGAATGAAATGGTGTTTGAGTGTCTCGTGACGTAACGCGTGATGTATTGACTCGCACATCGTCTAGATACTCCTGACACACATTCAATCCGCTGTTTAGAGTCAGATGCGAGAGCCTTATTAGGACTTCATTTACTCAGCTGAGAGGGAAACCAGCAGGCGTAGCGCCGCTCGCCAGGATCCAGAGCCCGACATTTGTCATGCGTACAGAAATACTTGAAATGTCAAGTCATGGATTTAATGGAAAAAAACTCAAAATTATTAATCATTTGCTAATATATTATTGTTCTTGGAATCATGTACCTAAAATCACACCTTCCTCACAGCAAAAAATGCACAGCACCTACACACTCTATAAAATACATATATACTCTATAAAAATTAATTTTGTTCCTGGTCAAAAACTCTCTTAATAAAATCCCCCCTACCGCCTCCTTCCCACCGTCCATCCTTACCTATTCTTCATCATCAACTCCCAATCATTATCATAATCATTCTAGCTGCAGAACAGTGTGACGTGAAACACAACTGAGACCCCCCCCCCCCCCCCCAAATTAGGTATTGCTTCAAATTTTCTCTAGCCTGAGAACTCAAGCTAAAGGCTTAAATTGAGATTTATGTATCAAATTAAATAATGTGTTTTGACATTATGGAGCAGGTCAAATTGGTATACATTTTTCAAAAAGAAACTTTTTAAATAATAATTGATTACTAGAAATTGTTCTTCTACATAGTCTATCTTTTACTAACGGTCACAATCCTAATAAAGGTTGTTGATTTCGGAGCTCGTCCTTGCTCTGAATGTGTTGTACTTGTGAGCGTGTGAGTGACATGAAGCCTGCTGTGACGTCACAGCATCATCTGGCAGCCGTGTGCTGGCTGATGACGTCATCATGATGATCCACGACATCTGGCAGGCGGTCAGATGCAATGGAAGAGCTGGTGAGGTGGGGGGGGGGGGGGGGGGGGGGGGGACAAGCATCAGGACGAGCTGAGAGAACAGATCATGAGACGGGGATTGCCAACTTGAACGAAGAGAACACAGATTTTTTTATAATTTTAGTAAAATATAAAGAGGGACAAATTAAAGTATTAAAAAACTTGACACAATCTGCATACTCATCGGAGGGGGGTGGGGGGGGGGATAGTCCAAGAGAAAAGCCCCCCACCCCCGAGTATGCCCAAAATCATCAATCAATCTCAAGGACTAACAGCAGAAAGTCACTAACTCACATTTCGTAGATCTGAGAAACCCTACGTATCATCCACTTCTGAAGGAGAAATTCAAAATAACGTATAGTTTTCGAATTTTGCTATATACTACCTAGGTTATAGCCTTATGGTTTGTGTGGAGTTTGTGAAAACTCGCTATTATTATTATATTTTGAAATTGGCAGCACGGCCAATCATGATACCTCAAAATGATTCAAACAGTTGATTTTAACTTTGGAAAACCCCGGCATTATATAATGAGTTACAACTTTGCAAACTATAAAATACGTACTATTGGGGATTGAATGACGCTGATCGTGAGTTTGTGCAGGAGCAAGAGAAGAGTGACGTCATCAACTGGCATCATTTGACGAGGGAATCCACCTGACAGCTTGTCAGATGTTGCGTGTCAGTTGTCATCTCATACGTAGTTACCAGGAAACAGAAGAGAGAGGAATGTCACAACACACTGCAGGACCACGCTGCAGTGCGGGAACTGATCTTTACATTCCATTCTTCACTAGGATGATCGACATTGAAACTTTGAGTCAAGCGGTAAGCCACTTATGTGATTGTCATCCAGCAATCCATTGAAAACAATTTATTAACATTATTATTACAGATATTTCGTTAAAATCGTATTCAACATTGAGCTAAATAACTATGGCCTGACAGTAGATTTCAAGGTCGTCATTATTACGTTACGGGGAATGGAATTTAGGAGTTTCAAACAAACAAATCACAAACAGCCTCATGCTCTGCAGAAGTAGATATTTGCGATGTCAGTCCTCAACACCACAAGACCGTGTGCTAATAATCTTATGGACAGAATCCAGTAGACTCTGGACACTTGCAGAGATACTTCTGAGCATGAGGCTGAATGTCAATACACATCAAAACAATATCCAAGCAAATTTATACAAATATTTGCATAGATTTCTTAAGGAACATGTGTTTTAGGTACATAATTAATTACATTGTGGTTTATAATGTTGTTTTACCAGTTTGAGTATCAGGTTGGATAAACAAAGTTGCTTTTCATGTTGCGTTTTGATGTCCTCAAATAGCATACATATCAATCATTTACATTTTATAGTACCTAATGCTAAACTATAGCTTCAAATCAGTAATCCGGATGAATGTTATGATGAACAGGATAAGGATGGACGGATGACTATAACATGGAACCTCCCCATCATTTGCCTCTCTAACCCCGGTGAGAAGAAGTCTGCTTGAGCCAGCTTGCTCTTGTATGTTGTATAAGGGCCAGTCTTTCTGGCATGTCATGCAACAACCAATGACATTCCTAGAATGACTGTGTTTGAAGCTGGAACTAAACCGTGCGTCATGATGCATCGAATGCAATGGAGACTGATATCAGTCTTCTCGTCATGGAAGTCTGGATGCATGGCTGTGAGTGTGAGACACGTCATCGTTCCTGGTATCCTAAGGAGGGGGGCGGGTTCGATACCAGGAACGATGACGTGTCTCACCCGCACAGCCATGCATCCAGACTTCCATGACGAGAAGAAAGATTCTGGACTCTGGGAATCGCAGGGAACAACTGAAAAAGAACAGAGTACCTTTTGACGTAAAAATAAAGAAAATCCAAAATCACCAAAAATATAAAAACCAAAACAAAACACAAGAATCACGCGAAAAACAAGAAAAAAATGCACAAATCAAAAATACTAGGTACAAATATCACATGAAAATAAATATGTATTGTAAATTAAACAGCACAAAAATACAAAAATACCGTGAAAATTAAAAAAATATAAAATACACAAAAATCAAGCAAAAATCACAAAAAAGACATTTCAGTAATAATAAAAAAAAATAAAAAAATCACGTAAGAATTATAAAAAGCAAACAATCAAAAAACAAAAAATTCAGGTGAACACTAACGTGTCAAAAATGAATGAATGAACGAATTAAAATAATGAACAGTGTTTGATGAAGGTAAACATTTGGCAAGCACCATAGTGACATAACTGGTATGACCACTTGATCATCAAATACTTCAACAAGGAACTAAACACCCAACCCTCAGTGACATATTTTTGAATCTGTGACGTACGTTGGAATGAATGTTGATCTTCTGGGAAAGAATTTCATCGCATGAAATCAGGACGAGTTTCTTGTGTGTTAAAATATTTGAAACGTTCTTGTTGGGTTTGTTGACATGAGAAGATTTAACATATGTCACCCATCTGCATGCGGCTGACAGATTCCAGCTCCTACCTGTTTTCTTCTTGAGGATTCTATAGTCAGTCCATAACTCCGAGATTCATTCAGAAATAAGAGAAGAACGCTGCAATATGCCGCAATATGCTAATCAAATCTTTATAGGAAATATTTTTAAAAGTATCTGTGTATTTTCATTTACTTTCAATTATTTCTTCCTGAATTGTTTTATTTTAATGAAGAAGATTTTGATAAATGAATCGAAACCTACCTATAAAATCAAACAAAGTCTTCAGGATGAACATTTCCAAAGAATATGAAAACAATAATTACTATGTAATCATGATAGGTACCAAATCTATTTGAAGGACCGTAAAATATCTTGAAATTTCCTACAAACTAACATGGATGATGGACGGATGTCAAAATCTAATTTATATATCTTCTGCAGTAATAATTAAAGCCTGATTTAATCAGTTTCTATCAGAAATGAATACAAATTAAGTAAAATACCTATTTGTTTCGGACTGCTTGAAATAATTTAAAATTATACAGAAATACCCAAGAATATAATATTTGTCCAATATCTAATTACCTCTGTCGCGTCACTGACTTGAATTATATCACATTTCTTGAACAACTTCTGTGTCACATTCCCAGTTTTCACACAATTTTGCATTTACACGAAACAACTTTCTGTCACCCACCGAACTTACAACATGTTCTAATTTCCTTCAAGAAATATGACAAAGTCTGTGCCAAAGACTGTGCCACATGGAAGATTGTTCAATAAATTACATAATGTATACTTCAAGAACAGTTTGAATTCAATCAATGTATGTTGTAACTGAGAAGGATGCCTTCTCAGTGGCTTTGAACTGTAGGTAATCTAAAATATTTTATTTATAATCGTTTATTAATTGCATCAAATATTATTTAGAGATATCTGATTAACATTTAATTGCCATTGAAGTGTGCTAAATTGTGCACGTGAAAGAGGCTCTGAAGTTGAAATTGATCGCATTAGTTCTAAATGAACACTTCTGCGAGTGAATGAACTTCCATGTTCCATGAGGAATAGTTCGGGTTACGTCATCATAGGACTGTAAGCAGGAGGATCGGGGTTCGAATCGCGGTCTGGGTCTGCGTTTATGTTTATTTCGCAGGCTCCTTCCTAATCGAGGTTTAGAGAACGCTGGAATGAGTATTTCTTATTATTTTTTAATTAGGTCTTTTGAGTATTTTTTTATTGAGGGATTTTTTTCTTGATATTCTTGTGATTTTTTACTTTTTGATTTCTTAGCTGAATTCTTACTTGAAGTCATTTAATTTCAATGGGATTATTTTTGTACAAATGTTGAACTCTCTATGAATCTGTAAGAGAGAGAGAGAGAGAGAGAGAGCGCGCGCATGATATTGATCGTCTGCTTGAACTTGACCGTCTTGCTGTCTCGCTCTGTATCTGTGCTAATTGTTTACCTGCCACTATTAATTAGCTAATAACTCATTAGCGAAGTTTATGAGTTTGGTTCGGAATCAGCGGATCGCCGAGGAGATGTTTCACGTGAAGAGTGCGTTGACCCCGGGCTGCAATTAGCCCCGCCCACGCATTGTCACATCGCTTTACAAGTCCAATGGGATGATTTACTTCAATAGTGTTTAGGCTGCAGACACACCACGGGCTACTTTACGCCTCGCGAGTCTTTTGCGCGTCCCGTGTGTCTGCTCCAAGGAGGTTGTAGTTATATTCTTCCTTGGTCCGCTCCCATAAGACTCAATGCTACCTAACTGCTCGGCGACTCGCAGACGTAAAACTCGCCCCGTGTGTTCGCAACCTTAACGTCGCACTGTTCTGCAGCGAGGCTAATGGCGACAGATGAAGGATTGATAGAGAGATGATGATGAAGACAGGTAAGTATGGACGGTGGAAAGGAGGCGGTCGTGGCGTCAAGTGGGAACCATCCCATCATTTGCCTCTGCATCACTAGTGATGAATACCCCTGGGGGAGGGGGGGGGGGGAATCCCCTCCTTGGACCTGTCAGTGCCTCTCAGTTGGATAGTTGTAAAATTATGCAAAATTATGCAAATTGTGTAAATATTCGGTATGACTAAATTTCTTTGCCTATTTTGTCTATTCTAAGTTTAGAAAAATTATAGAACATTCAGTATTTTATACTGTTATTAATGTGTTTTTCTACAATTTTAGAGTTATGTTGAGAAAATGTAAATTCATTTGAACGTCAGAAATGCTTTTTAAATTAAATCCAATCAAGAAATTCAAAAAATCTCCAGGGGCCAGATTCACAAAAAGTATTATCTCCTAATATGTACTATCTTTGGTATTAAAAAGATAATACGTATTAGCAGATAATACTTTTCGTGAATCCAGCCCCAGGGTCATATGCGCCCTTGGACCCGCATAAAGGGTTTCATTCATATCACAAGATCTCCAATCTCCCATTTCGCATATTTTGTGCCCCACCGTAAGTTTTGGTTTTCCAATTCTGAAAATGTCTGCAATCGTTGACTGTCACTACCTGAGTGTTAGAGAGACGCATGTGTAGCTGAGAAGAGCCATGTATTCTGAGTGTTAGAGGGACGCATGTGTAGCTGAGGAGAGCCATGTATTCTGAGTGTTAGAGGGACGCATGTGTAGCTGAGGAGAGCCATGTATTCAGAGTGTTAGAGGGACGCATGTGTAGCTGAGGAGAGCCATGTATTCTGAGTGTTAGAGGGACGCATGTGTAGCTGAGGAGAGCCATGTATTCTGAGTGTTAGAGGGACGCATGTGTAGCTGAGGAGAGCCATGTATTCTGAGTGTTAGAGGGACGCATGTGTAGCTGAGGAGAGCGATGTATTCTGAGTGTTAGAGGGACGCATGTGTAGCTGAGGAGAGCCATGTATTCTGAGTGTTAGAGGGACGCATGTGTAGCTGAGGAGAGCCATGTATTCTGAGTGTTAGAGGGACGCATGTGTAGCTGAGGAGAGCCATGTATTCTGAGTGTTAGAGGGACGCATGTGTAGCTGAGGAGAGCCATGTATTCTGAGTGTTAGAGGGACGCATGTGTAGCTGAGGAGAGCCATGTATTCTGAGTGTTAGAGGGACGCATGTGTAGCTGAGGAGAGCCATGTATTCTGAGTGTTAGAGGGACGCATGTGTAGCTGAGGAGAGCCATGTATTCTGAGTGTTAGAGGGACGCATGTGTAGCTGAGGAGAGCGATGTATTCTGAGTGTTAGAGGGACGCATGTGTAGCTGAGGAGAGCCATGTATTCTGAGTGTTAGAGGGACGCATGTGTAGCTGAGGAGAGCCATGTATTCTGAGTGTTAGAGGGACGCATGTGTAGCTGAGGAGAGCCATGTATTCTGAGTGTTAGAGGGACGCATGTGTAGCTGAGGAGAGCGATGTATTCTGAGTGTTAGAGGGACGCATGTGTAGCTGAGGAGAGCCATGTATTCTGAGTGTTAGAGGGACGCATGTGTAGCTGAGGAGAGCCATGTATTCTGAGTGTTAGAGGGACGCATGTGTAGCTGAGGAGAGCCATGTATTCTGAGTGTTAGAGGGACGCATGTGTAGCTGAGGAGAGCCATGTATTCTGAGTGTTAGAGGGACGCATGTGTAGCTGAGGAGAGCGATGTATTCTGAGTGTTAGAGGGACGCATGTGTAGCTGAGGAGAGCCATGTATTCTGAGTGTTAGAGGGACGCATGTGTAGCTGAGGAGAGCCATGTATTCTGAGTGTTAGAGGGACGCATGTGTAGCTGAGGAGAGCCATGTATTCTGAGTGTTAGAGGGACGCATGTGTAGCTGAGGAGAGCCATGTATTCTGAGTGTTAGAGGGACGCATGTGTAGCTGAGGAGAGCCATGTATTCTGAGTGTTAGAGGGACGCATGTGTAGCTGAGGAGAGCCATGTATTCTGAGTGTTAGAGGGACGCATGTGTAGCTGAGGAGAGCCATGTATTCTGAGTGTTAGAGGGACGCATGTGTAGCTGAGGAGAGCGATGTATTCTGAGTGTTAGAGGGACGCATGTGTAGCTGAGGAGAGCCATGTATTCTGAGTGTTAGAGGGACGCATGTGTAGCTGAGGAGAGCCATGTATTCTGAGTGTTAGAGGGACGCATGTGTAGCTGAGGAGAGCCATGTATTCTGAGTGTTAGAGGGACGCATGTGTAGCTGAGGAGCGATGTATTCTGAGTGTTAGAGGGACGCATGTGTAGCTGAGGAGAGCCATGTATTCTGAGTGTTAGAGGGACGCATGTGTAGCTGAGGAGAGCCATGTATTCTGAGTGTTAGAGGGACGCATGTGTAGCTGAGGAGAGCCATGTATTCTGAGTGTTAGAGGGACGCATGTGTATTTTCTCAAACTTTATTACTCTAGGCAGTGTTAAAATGATTTTGGTGTAAAAAAACAAAATCAATTGAATTTCGTAAGAAGACTCTCACATGACATTAGGTAACAACAATGCCGCGCAGCGATTTTTTTTGATATTCAGACCTTTTAAAATATATTATGCGTTGCCAGGGGGGGCAGATTGATACTCTTGCCCCCCTCTTCAGACGTCTAGGGGGGGCACGTGCCCCTGCTGCCCCCCCGGTTCCGACGCCACTGACTGTAACATGTTACTTTAAAAATAAAGTAATTGTAATTGTATTCAGTTACTTTCTTTATTGAAAATTGTAACTGTAACTGTTATCCCGTTACAATTTTGAGTAACTTTACTGAAATGTAGCATGTTACATTTAATCCATCATTGAATAATGTAAAATGTCCGATTCCTTAGAAAATGGTAAAAATCAACCCTCTAGAAGGCATAAAATGACAAAAAAATTCAAAAAAGCTGCTGGACTGGACTTTTTTCTTGTCCTGCCACCCCTGTTCACTATCGTCAGTTATCAATCACAACGTAATTCAATCCCTTCAAATGTAAAAAAATTCAAGGAAAAATGCTTCCAAATTGAAAGTAACTGTGAAAGTAACTGCTGTCAATATGAAAGTAACTGTAACTTAACACTGATACTTTTCGTTCGAAAAGTAACTGTATCGGTGTTACTTTTGAAACCCCAGTAACTGTAGCTGTAACACTGTTAGAGTTTTGAGCAAATAACTGTAACTGTAACACTGTTACATTTTAAAAGTAACTTTGACAACACTGATTCTGAGTGTTAGAGGGACGCATGTGTAGCTGAGGAGAGCCATGTATTCTGAGTGTTAGAGGGACGCATGTGTAGCTGAGGAGAGCGATGTATTCTGAGTGTTAGAGGGACGCATGTGTAGCTGAGGAGCGATGTATTCTGAGTGTTAGAGGGACGCATGTGTAGCTGAGGAGAGCGATGTATTCTGAGTGTTAGAGGGACGCATGTGTAGCTGAGGAGAGCCATGTATTCTGAGTGTTAGAGGGACGCATGTGTAGCTGAGGAGAGCCATGTATTCTGAGTGTTAGAGGGACGCATGTGTAGCTGAGGAGAGCGATGTATTCTGAGTGTTAGAGGGACGCATGTGTAGCTGAGGAGAGCCATGTATTCTGAGTGTTAGAGGGACGCATGTGTAGCTGAGGAGAGCCATGTATTCTGAGTGTTAGAGAAACGCATGTGTAGCTGAGGAGAGCCATGTATTCTGAGTGTTAGAGGGACGCATGTGTAGCTGAGGAGAGCGATGTATTCTGAGTGTTAGAGGGACGCATGTGTAGCTGAGGAGAGCCATGTATTCTGAGTGTTAGAGGGACGCATGTGTAGCTGAGGAGAGCCATGTATTCTGAGTGTTAGAGGGACGCATGTGTAGCTGAGGAGAGCCATGTATTCTGAGTGTTAGAGGGACGCATGTGTAGCTGAGGAGAGCCATGTATTCTGAGTGTTAGAGGGACGCATGTGTAGCTGAGGAGAGCCATGTATTCTGAGTGTTAGAGGGACGCATGTGTAGCTGAGGAGAGCCATGTATTCAGAGTGTTAGAGGGACGCATGTGTAGCTGAGGAGAGCGATGTATTCTGAGTGTTAGAGGGACGCATGTGTAGCTGAGGAGAGCCATGTATTCTGAGTGTTAGAGGGACGCATGTGTAGCTGAGGAGAGCCATGTATTCTGAGTGTTAGAGAAACGCATGTGTAGCTGAGGAGAGCCATGTATTCTGAGTGTTAGAGGGACGCATGTGTAGCTGAGGAGAGCCATGTATTCTGAGTGTTAGAGGGACGCATGTGTAGCTGAGGAGAGCCATGTATTCTGAGTGTTAGAGGGACGCATGTGTAGCTGAGGAGAGCCATGTATTCTGAGTGTTAGAGGGACGCATGTGTAGCTGAGGAGAGCCATGTATTCTGAGTGTTAGAGGGACGCATGTGTAGCTGAGGAGAGCGATGTATTCTGAGTGTTAGAGGGACGCATGTGTAGCTGAGGAGAGCCATGTATTCTGAGTGTTAGAGGGACGCATGTGTAGCTGAGGAGAGCCATGTATTCTGAGTGTTAGAGGGACGCATGTGTAGCTGAGGAGCGATGTATTTGAAAGGTCAGTGAGCGAGCAACCAACGGGTCTGGCCCCATGACCGCCTCGCTGTCTGTAGTTCCTGATTCCAATCATGTCAGATGCAACAGTCACAACATTCACATCCACTCCATCTGACATCACCACACCACACGCAACGAAGCTGCGGCGAGAATACGCTGCTAACAATTGACTTTGTATATGAGAGAAAATTAATTGTTTCAAATTCTAGTTTTAGAATGAAATATATCGTGGGCGCGGAGGAGAAACTGTCTGTCCACTTTTATCAAATATTATAGAAAATACCGCTTTATATAAGATATACATTTTTCAAGTCCCATGTTCAAAAATACCAGTTAATTTAGTAAAGGAGAAAATATTACGATCAATTAAACTCAATTCGAAACGTATACTAGATATTTGGAACAAACGAGTAATTAATTTAATACAAACTTTTGCTCATTTGTGTGTACAATATTTTTCTATATGTTTTGGTACTTCTCCTTGGGTACTTCTGATTTATATTCAGTTTCTCCTTAATATGGTTGATGGAACAAGATTATGTTTTCAAATGTCTTTCAGGAGCCTTTGCGATGGAATTGGAGTTTTAGAGACAAAAATGTTGGATTAATTAATTCAAAATAGAGCATATTTATTTAATATCCTTGGTTTTACTGGCGATGTTCGTGAGTTCATCGGAGTGAATACAATGGTAAGTCTGAAGAGCGCAGTTAATTAGCCTTGTGTTATTGACTAATGATATTGCTGCTGGTGTTATTATTAGTAGGTACTTACGTTACGTGTCGTGTCATAAGTCGTAGAGTTTATATTCTAGTGAAGTCTATAGTAGTGATGTTTCACGTCGCACGGTTCTGCAGCGAGGCGTATGGCGACGGATGAATTGTACAAAAACAAAAACTTGTAAAAAAAAAACTGCCAAGCACCTTCCCACTTAAAACAATTGTGATCTAAAAGAAGGGCCAAGCAATAATATATTGTTTAAACATTTTCGCACTTAAAATTCGTGAAATCATTTCGCCCAGTTACTGCCGCCAAGCACAACACTATAAACCTAACGTTGTGTCCAAATTTGAAGAATACAATCTAAGTGAACCATCATTGTAAACTTTAACAAAATTATAAAAATTAAAAACGACTTAAAAATAAATTTAAAATCGAAATTAAAAAAATTAAAAAATAAAGCTAGGCGCATTGTGTCAAGAAGAAGGCAACATAAGAAAGAAGATGACGATAAAGGAGCCTAAGAAAGACAGAAAGTAGGAAGAATATAGAGGAAGTCTACAATATGGTCGGTGCAAATTCAATGCGCCAAGATTTATTTTTAATTTTTTTAATATCAATTTTATTTTTATTTTTAAGTCGTTTTTAATTTTTATAATTTTGTTAAAGTTTACAATGATGGTTCACTTAGATTGTATTCTTCAAATTTGGACACAACATTAGGTTTTTAGTGTTGTGCTTGGCGGCAGTAACTGGGCGAAATGATTTCACAAATTTTAAGTGCGAAAATGTTTAAACAATATATGATTGCTTGGCCCTTCTTTTAGATCTCAATTGTTTTAAGTGGGAAGGTGCTTGGCAGTTTATTTTACAAGTTTTTGTTTTTGTACAACATAATTATAGACCGCATATTTAAAACATTGGATGGAGCGCCGATGACAGAATATTTATCTGGCCAAGACTTCATGTCGGAAGAATAAAACAAGTTGACATTTAGTCTGGTGCCAGGATACTTGTTGCGATCCTCTTACCTGTACGTGACGTCATACCCCCCCACACACACACATGTGCAGCGCTGTGAGTAAGCCTGGTAAATACAAGCATGACGTCACTGTGTTCCATGATGATGTCACTCGATGTGCTCTGCCTGCTGGTTAGTGGTTCTCTGCACACAACTAGCAATGTCTCTGAGTGATGAGGAATCAAATATCTACACGCGGCACAACTCAAATTGATAGCTCAATAACCCTGATTGACTGAATGTTAGATCGCACCATCAGAAGTGAGTCTAAGCGATCTCCTTGTCTCACTCTAGTAGGTAGCCTCTCATTTTAATGACAATAACAAGCTTAGATTAGTATAGTTGCTAATCTAAGCTACTAGATGCTGCGAAGCTACTAGATCGCAGCAGTCTTTCAAAATTGCTCACCGATCAATTTTTGTTGTACGGAGTGTATACATGTGCTGAAAAGAGATAATAAATTATTCAATTTGATCAATTTGATTAAATTTGAAAAAGCTCAACTTATCGGGGTTATCCCGAATTTAAAATGATATGATTTGAGCTTTAATAATCTTGACGTGGGTACCTTTCCAAAAAAATTATATTTTTGTGCGTCCTAGAGGCAATGAACAATCTTTGGTAGAGGTGCCAGTAAGATATTGTATAAATCGACGAGAACACTATTTCGAATTCTAGCAAAGGTGTTGGAGGTAATTTGCGCTGCTCTTTTGCCAGTGTTTTCAGAAACCTCTCCATACGTAGACTTAGAGGCTGCTGCTCAGTGGCGGCTATTTGGCTTTACAACAGGTGTTCAATTACATAGAAGGACGTAGAAGAAAGTACTCTAAGAGGAGAGCCCCCAGCAGATGCGGGGCCAGGGCCCATAACCCCGGATTTTTTTGTATCTTTAGTTTGAAATTGATGCATTTTTACGTCTTTTGGAGAGCAAAATGATTAGACAAAATATTTAACTTCCTACTTCCTGGATTAGGGAGCACTTGTAAATAATTTTCTTGGATGATCAGGTGTGCAATTGTCACACCTTGCACACTGTAATAGCCGCCACTGCTGCTGCTTCTTTCTCTATCAAGGATGATTCGTTCAATCAGTGTTGAATCCAGACATTTTTCTCGGGAGGGGACCTTGAATAGTTGGGGGTGGCATATTTTTGGGGTAGAT
Source organism: Leuctra nigra (assembly GCA_934045905.1). Lineage (NCBI taxonomy): Eukaryota > Metazoa > Arthropoda > Insecta > Plecoptera > Leuctridae > Leuctra > Leuctra nigra. The sequence continues at coordinate 4,082,194 of OW203765.1, forward strand.
TTTGGATGTAGGTGTTTCGGGGGGGGGGGGGGGGGGGAGAGGGGGGGGGGGTAGAGTTAATTTATGAATATGACTACAAAACGCTTCCACGCAATGCGAGCGAATTCAACTGTCACCGGAAACTAGCAGGGACAGGCGCGTAGGAACACTTTCATCATGGGGGAGAGGGTTGTGACACCCTGATGGGGGGTCTGGGAGGCGAAGCCCCCCAGTTCCCAGGCCTCCGCAGGACGTTTTTTAGAATTAAAACCATTTAAAAGTGAATCTGGAGCTCTAAAATGCACAAACTCAAGCAAAAAAAACCCTTATTGAAAATCGATTCTGGGATGCTCAACCAAGGCTCAACTGCACAAACTACAACAAACTACTCCCTATTTTTGCCCGCAGGGCGTTATTTTAGAATTTAAAAAAAAAATTGACGTGATTTTCGGACACTAAACTTAATGTTGTATGGGGAATGGGGGGGTCAGTCTGCTCGAGGGGGGGAAGGAATATCTTTCATTTTATAATGTTTTGCAATATTTGTGCCGGAGCACACTCATACCTCTGCGGGGGGGGGGGGGGGGGGGGGGGGGGGGCACTGCCCCCCCCCCCCCCCCCCCCCCCCCGAGGTATGCCTGGATTTAACACTGCGTTCAATAAGTCGTGTAAATAGCGAGGTGTTCTCCACACACGCTACTTCCTGTCAGCCAGGAATGTAACAAGAACACCCAGGGCGTGATTACAACACAAGGTGCAATATTTGTTTACAACACAGAACAACAACAGGAAGTTATTCAAGTCAGCAGAATGTTTGTTTCCGCCGACTCAAGATGTCAGACAGAGTCTGTGTTCCATCCTGCATGTTGTTTCCCTGATCAAGCTGATCGGACTGCTCCTGCTTGCTAGCGTGGAACCTTCCCAACATTCATCCCAAGTCAGGAACACCTGAGCCAACTTGCTCCGTGGCTCAGTCATAGGGAAGTCGCATCAATCATGTTTCAAAATGAACCATTCCTGAACACAGAGAAACTAATATCATTTTTGTGGACGGACGAATAGTTTTCAAATTGAGAGAAAGATTGACATAGAAATCTCCGAATTTCATTGTTTTAAAAAGTAATTTCGACATTGACGTCATAATTGGGTAATTAATTAATTCAATTTGTTATTTTATGAATGAAAATGTTTTTTTTTCGGACCCATGATAATTTGTATTGGACAATAATATTTGTTTTGATATTTACAAATTCACAATTAAAAATGTGCGTCGACTTCCTATTTGAATACATTCCCAGGTTTCCTCTGAGAATTGACTTGTAGTTTTGTTTGTTGTTTACGAAAGAGTAAAGGCGGATTGCATTTGCAACTCACTTGACACTTGTCAAAACATCATTCTTGTCTCTTGGCTCCACCAACAGTGACAAACAAACAAACAAAATATTATTTAGGTTCTGGTCATGTACTTGCGCCGCAAAGTCTTAGGGTTGTTGAAGATCATGAGCAAGTACATTGGATGATCAGAACCTACGTGACTCAGAGAGCAACTCTCATTGCTTGGCTTGGACTTAGTATCAATAACATTCCTCCATTAGTCACTCCAGCATTGCAACATCCTTCAAACACTGAGGTGTTGTGATACCAGGCAGTGTATTTACTAGGAAAACGCTCTGTGTAACGCGTTGAATGAGCGAGCACGACACGTGCGCAAACATTAACCGAATATGCGTTCGTTAACACACAGAAAACATTATTTTAAGTCAAACTGAAAGCAAACTACGATCCACTGAATCAATATAAAACAATGTGTCATTGTATGACCACCATTAATGTGTAATCCGAGATATACCTAACCTTCAAGGAAATGTCAGGCTAGACAGAAGCTCAGAAACGGAATAAATCCAACGTTTCCAAGAAGAAAATAATTTGAAATAATCAATCCCCTGGACAAAAACTGTAGATACCTAATATCTATGCTTTAAAAGCGATTCAATTTTACTAATACCTTCACAAAGTACACCAAATTGCCAAAATTATCAACGAAAAGAAGCAAAATGCAGGAGAGATTTGGAATGACGTGTGAACGCTAGAAGAGAACAAACGCCACTCAATGATATTATTGAAATGTGAGCTTATGTTTCTAATCCCTCCTGGATGCAAAATCAGCCAAGTAGAAACACGGGAGGCACGGCCATCAGAACTACGAATTGACGAAAAGACAATCAAGGTCCTTAAAAACTCGAAATGATTTGTTGGAAACTATGATCCAAATTGAATTATTCAAATTTGATCAACTCAATACACATAAAAATATCTGCTTTTCACTAAGAAAGTGTACATACCATCAAAACACTCTTGTACCTAAAACAAATCAGATTCAGTTGCATTGGAAAGACATTCATTTTCAATGTTTCATTTCTGACAGCTATTAAAAATGTCAATAAGTGCATACTTTCTTGACAGATTCGGCTGAAAATTGGTAAAATAAGTGACATTGTTGGTCTTACTGACCATGCTAAATATGAGTTTGATCACATTTCTCGAAGACCATTTTCATTTTTTAGGCTATCAGGAGATACTTATTTTAACAATGAACCAATGGATGGATTTCAAAAAAAAATTGGGTCTGCAAACAGAGAAGGTTGTCTTTGCATGTGTGCAAAATTTCAGGTCGATCGGTGAAACGGTGCGACTTCTATTGCTTCCTTTAGCATACAAAAACAAAAACAAAAAAAAAAACAAAAAAAAAAACAGAGGTCCGTGCTAAAAGAGCCAAATGGAGTCGCTCGCTTCGCTCGCTCAAATTAGCCACTACATCAATATTACGATTACATCTCAACCAAATGCTGATAGGCCACGACACCTCCTTCCCACCGTCCATCCTTACCTCTTCTTCATCATAGCGCCCCAGTCAAACTCGTCCTCATCCACAAACACCCAACAATAATCACAATCACAGTAATTCACAAGTGATCTAGCTGTCAAACTGTCTTATGGAGCCATGAAATATACAATCAAACTATTACTATGTAGAAAATTATCTGAGTCCAGTATCAATGTCCTCTGCAAGCTAATAACACTCCCAATCAATACCTTCTGTCTGAAGTGTATTCGAACATAAACTGGGGGAATTGTCAATTCTTTTTCACTGGGCTAAATTTTTGTGTGTGATTTTGCAGCTCAAACTAACTTATATCGATCTGAAATTTTGTACACCCACTAAATGGTTGTTGAACAGGGTCCTGTGATTATTTTGAAATTAAACTGGAATCGTTTTACCGATCAAATTCAAATACATGGGTCAACAAATACAACATTTTAGGTGTGATTTGCTAATATCAGACTAATCTGTCGTTAGTTTCAAAAATTATTTAAATTTTAATGACATTTTATGCGTGTTTGGAAATATTTTGCATAATATAATCTTGAAGAAAATGTCAGACAATTTTATCACTGCTTCTTTGACGCATTTCGTTTCGCCTCTTTCCAATGCATCAATGTGCATGCAATACTGGTGCTCGCTTATCAACGCGTTACACAGAGCGTTTTCCTTCTACCTGCATTGGAATCCACCCCGCTACCTGCTAAGGGAGGTTCGCCTTGAATGAACCTCCACGGGGTCAGCAGAGGTCAAGGCAGCGTTCTGTCGGCCGCGATGACCTCTCCAGAATCCCAGGGTCAGCCACTAACTGCCAGCAGCAGATGTAACACCTATTTTGGTATATGACCGTGGTGCGGAGGATTTAGGTCAGAGCTGTTAGATGGTTTGATTGTCTGCGATGTACTGGGTTAGTTAGTTCATTATCAAGTGGATCAGCTGTAATCATGATTGCCAGTGCTTTGATCAATTGCGCTGGGGGAATTACGATCATTTTAATTGGCTTTTGTTTCGTGTTTATTAAGGTTCAATTCAAATAATTATAAAACTTAATCTGTATGAACAAATTTTCTATCGATTTTAGGAGAAACGGAGCAATTTATTGATGTTTTAGATCAGTGGTACTCAACCTTTTTGACTCGCGGGCCAATAATACAAATTGCTTTGGTCGGTGCTCACGTGGCCTGATAGGTTCATTCTGAGGTGCGTAGGAACTACTTTTATCATGGGGGGGGGGGGGGAGGGGGGAGGGGATTGCGACGCCCCTCAGTTTTAGCCCCGCAGGGCTTTTTTTAGAATTTAACAATTTAAAAGTGATTCTGGCTTCTGGGATGCTAAACTTAAGTTTGTATGGAAAATGGGGGATCAGTCTGCTCGGGTGGGGGTGGGGGGGGGGGGGGGCATAATCCCCCCATCCCCTTTCCTACATGCCTGGTTCATGCAGTGTCATTTGTTTATTAGGAAACGAATCGAACAATGTTTCACTTTCACACGCCAAAACACTACACTCTTTTTTTTTTTACAATTTTCGGAATTGGTAATGGCTTCATTTTCTATGCAACAAGTATGAAGCTACATTTAAGCTTTCGTCGCATTTTCAGCCTGATTCGTGGATCCTTACAATATGACAACTCTCAACATTTATCTCAAATGAAGCGAGAAACTATTATTTTTTAAATATTATTTTCACAGTGGACGCATTTTGCACATAAATAGATGTTTAAAACATTAACTGGGGGCCACAAAATTTAGTCCCGCGGGCCGCAGGTTGAGTACCATTGTTTTAGAGACAACAAATGAAGATTTTTTTATTTGAAAAAAATCACTGCAATTTGGGGTTTTGTTTCACGTTTGGTTCAAATAGGTAATTATGAAACAAAATCTAAATGAGCTGTATAGCGAATTTTCTATCGATTTTAGGAGAAACAGAAAGATTTTCGATGTTTTTTAGAGAATGCAATGCGGATTTTTTTCTATGAAAAAAATCACTTAATTTTGGGTGTCCCGCGTTCGATTCCCGTGGCCGTCCATCCCGACTGAGGTTATTTCGTCCTTTCCCTCAGTCAAGAGTCAAATGTCGGTTAAGTTCCTTACTAATAGACCACGACCGCCTCCTTCCCAACTTCCATCCTTACCTCTTCTTCATCATCCTCTCCCAATCATAATTATAATCATCCAGCATCATTATTCTAGTTGAAGAACAGTGCGACGTTCAACAATACTAAAATAAAAAGTATACCTATAGAACAATACACTTGACACTCTTCCAAATACCGTGCAGGAATTACATTGTCTCTTTTACTTCCAAGTTCCAGTAATGTAGGTCAACCCGATCTTACGAGTCGAGAGATAACATTGAGAGTGACATAACAAATGATCTGAACGCGGTATTTGCCCTCGCACATGAAACAATATTTTAACCAAATTTGGTTATCTTTTTAACTCGGAAGTGAAATACGACGGCTGGTTGTTATTGGGTCAAGGTCAAGGGTCGAGTGGCGAACTCTCTGTTTCAACTGGCCGTGAAGGTCACGTGATGAGCGATCTCGATCGCTGACATTGACACGTGATCATCGTGACAACTAGCGCGTTGTCACTCAAGAGGGATGCGTCACTTGGCACTTGTCAAGCAAGAGGCTGAAGAAACTCAAATTACTCCGTCTAACTCAAGGCGAGACTTTGACGTGGAGCAGGAAAAAACTGACAGAAAACATGAGGGAGTTCTCGTCAAGTATGAAAAAGCCCATTCAAACATGGTACCTATATTCATTGCAGTGAACGGGCTGATCTTTATACTATGATTCAAACCTAAAAAGGGCCCGCTAATTATAAAAAAAGGTTCGTAAACCAAGACTCTGGCCAAAATACGTAATTTCTTAGTGGTGTTTTAACGTCGCACTGTTCTGCAGCTAGGCTAATGGCGACGGAGGAATGATTATGATGATGAAGAATGATCATGTATAATTATGATCATGTATAATCACCAGTAACTTCTAAACCTATAACCTAAAATTAGTACCTTACCACTGTATAATACAATGTACGCTTGTAAGAAGATCAAATAAATACAAATACAAATACAAATATTAAGTGAGGATGGACGATGGGAAGGAGGCAGTCGTTGTAAACTATTAGTAGGGAACCTTCCCATCATTTGCCTCTCGACTGAGGATAACCGCGAAATAACTTCAGTCCGGAAGGCCGCAGATTCGAACCCGAGACCTCGCCCGAGACTTCCCAAGATTACCATTCCAGAGCCAACTTGCTCTCTAATTATGCAATCCTACACATTTCCTCAGTGATATAATTATCAAGTTTAATTTCATAATTTCCAGGAAATTTCGCTGCTTTTATCCGGTTGCATTTCCCGTCCATCCCGTCTGATAAGTAGACGATGAGTAACATATTATTAATTTCACTTTCTCGACTCACGCCTTTGAAATGCGATGATGTCAAATTGTCTTCCGTTCAAGTGTCAGTGGGCCGATCGAACTGACAAGTCTGTCGAGAAAACGTGTTTCGATTGATTCCTTTGACAGCCAGACGAATTGGATTCCAAAATAGGCTGAGGTTATCATCAGGCGTTTCGCGCCCTATGCGTGTCAGTGAACTATTGATTGAGCCATGTCCTAGTCACGCCCTTCCGCTGTGAGCCTTTATTTATCCCTTCTTGTCCATCCCGTTTGCCCCGTGGGAAACTGATGTGAGGATATTACATCAATAGTTTAATTAGGTCAATAGAGTCCACCAGTAATTAGAACGTCGTTCACTGGCACGACAATTTGAATTTCAAATTGAGAATTGGAATGTTTGTCTGCCCGCGTCCCTAAGCTGGTTCCCGATTGGTTCATTTGAAAGAACGTGACCAATCTTTGCATGAAATTATTTGAAATAGCATCTTCTTCTTGAGTATTGAACACGTCATGATTCATAGGCAAGGCCGAGTTGTCCGGTAAAACAACGGTCCTTACTTTGAACCTTTCAACCAACCGCTTTCAACTATATCCCATGCAGTGTGTTTCGAATGACCGGCTCCTCTCGTCCAATCAGCGATCTCTATTCGTTTTATGCCCATATATGGCACGTCGGATTCTACGAGCAGAAGAGGGGGAAAATGGACGAGTTCAAATTCTGTAGGGGTGTTGGATCTGTTCATTTAAGATAACAATTGGATTTGATTAATCGGTAAATTAAATATATACACAATTTACATAAATAAAGCTATTCATAATAGTTTTCTTTAATTCTGAGTACGAAAAACGTAAAAAATTAATTATTTCCAGGTGGCCGTGTCAGTGGTTTCACCTTTGGGCGAGTTCATTTTTCCAAGAGCCGCGCAGCAACGATCGGAGCGTTCACTCACTTGCGGCAAAATCGTAGTGTTGCTTGGAAGTGTGACGTGTTCTTCTGCTAAAGGTGAGCTAATCTCAAGTATTTACTCTTTTATTATCTAATTATTCTTATCAATCAATTATTCTGCTTGTCATATAACTGGTTTTAGTAATCTTTCTTATCTCTTCGAAGTATTTTCGAGTAAAACCCATTAGATTGTAAAATGCCGGCAAGCCGACGCCTTTTCCGCCGGCATCCATCTTGCCCATCCTTCCTCAAATTTGATTATTCTATTCAAATGTAGTGAATTTAAAGTTCCTTATTATAAGTAGGTATTATTTTACGATTATTTAACAGTTTTGTACAAGTTAACAGGTTGTTAGTTAGTGGTTGTAGCAGGTGGTTGTGCCGGCGTCTAATTTTAGAATCATAGGGATGCCGCTACGCTTGGCGCTTGCATAGCCAAGCAGGCATGCGTCAAATCAATGTTTTGTGCTTTCGTCTACTCATCTAAATAATGTTAAAGTGCTACCAAATTTGATACCAATTTCTTTGAATTATGGAGTGGGTTTGCAGCCCAGTTAGCTGTCACATTGTCAGTGAACCTACCTACCGCCCACTAAGCGAAATTCCACTTATGCATTCCTCCTCCCCCAACTAATTGTCAAATTAATCTGATTGACTTTTGACCGGCATTCATCGGTTCCGGCAAGTCTGTCTGCCGTTGATTACGTCTCGTTCCACGCTGCTAGCCGAATACCATATATGGTAAAGAAAGCTGCCATTGGCTTACAGTGCCATGCCCTTGTTATGTCAGGGGGTCGAGGGGAAGGTAGTGGGGCAGGGAGTCGAACCCAACTATATATTACCGATGCGAACAACCACTCGTTCAATCAGTCTGGTGCTAGATAGTAGTTACAGTGCATTCTTCAGTGTAGTGACTGCTTTTGTATATACCTCAACTTTTCCAAGTAAGTTTTTTTAAGAGCAAACATTCATTCAGAATACTTGTGTGTTTCATTCATGATTTGTGCTACGGTTTGAGTTGACAGTGGGAGTTGTGGTTTATATCTTCATAAGTGGGTGAACTAGCTACTCTGCTAATAGGGCGGGGTTGTGGGACTTTGGTAACATTTTGCCGAGGATCTGACCTTATTTGGCCCGGTACATTTCTGTGGACATCTACTAAGAGGGCGTCTACCGCACTGGATTACATTGTTCAAATTGACGTTTATTGAAATGCATCGGGTGAATAGCGGTCTACATTAGTTGAACCAGTTAGACGTGAGACGAGATGGTTTTGTGCCGGCTATTTGACATGCCAGTGACGTGGCAGCATTGATTGCCGACCTCTAGACATTGGGGGTGGTTAGTTTGGCTGGGGGAGGGTCGCCAGCCGTCTGGAATGGGGTGGCCTAGATCTACATTCATTATTATTTCAGCGCAGGTGGCAGTGAATGGGAGTGGTGGGGACGACTTGAATTAAATTATCTAGAACAAATTGTCTATCTTCATGAAGTCTGTCAAGTGTAGAATTAAATAATCATTGATTAGTGGCTCTTGGTTTAAAGTGGAATTCAGTGGATATTTGCAAATTAAACACGTGAAACTATCAGGCGAATAGTCTCTAAAATATATTCAGATCTCTGACAAAATCTCTGAAATATCAAACTGCACAAGATTTTTTTAAAATCGTGAAATCTTCAAAACCCAGAGTTGCCCAGATAGGTAATAGGTATAATTGATGTCGAACTATTTGGCACATGGTCATTGGTTTGAGTCTATTGCACAGTCAGTTCAAAACTGTAGTTATTTATGTGAATATTTGCATTCATCTGGCTTGTCTGCATAATATTTTTTCTTCATACAATTGCAATTTTGAAAATCAACTTAAATTTCACCAACCAGTATCTCTGTAGAAATGGCTGTAAGTTTGACTGATTTCTAACGTGATGTCTCCTCTTGTTGCAGTTAAACAAATAATCCACTACTAACAAGATGTGTGACGAAGAAGTAGCTGCTCTTGTCGTGGACAATGGATCTGGAATGTGCAAGGCTGGGTTCGCTGGAGATGATGCGCCCAGGGCCGTGTTCCCGTCCATTGTTGGACGCCCCAGGCATCAGGTAATTGCAACAACAATACAAATATTTGCCTAAATCAAGCATACAAGTGTCAGAAATGTAGTTACTTCAATAATAATAGGATGGGCAAAAATTCCTGGATCTGTCTAACCTATAAAATTACATCAGTTCATTTTCATTAAATTTGACATTACAATTTTGGGCCCAAAGGTTGTTTTTCATTTTCCTTCAGATTTAATTTTAATGAGTATGAAGAATATTCTTCTCCAAAGGTAAATAAGGAAGTGTCAATCGCTTTCAAACATTGTAGTAAGCTACTTCATAAAATATCAGATCATCTTGAACTAAGTTCAATTAAATATGTTGTCTCTGTTATTTGATCTGTCCTCAAGATCAAGCCCTACTTGGTAGATAATGTGCTTTGACATGTTGGCTAATGTCTGTGTTCTTGTGTCCAGGGTGTGATGGTCGGCATGGGACAGAAGGACAGCTATGTCGGTGACGAGGCGCAGTCCAAGCGAGGAATCCTCACGCTGAAGTACCCCATCGAGCACGGCATCGTCACCAACTGGGACGACATGGAGAAGATCTGGCATCACACCTTCTACAACGAGCTGCGTGTCGCCCCCGAGGAGCACCCCGTCCTCCTGACTGAGGCTCCCCTCAACCCCAAGGCCAACAGGGAGAAGATGACCCAAATCATGTTTGAGACCTTCAACACCCCCGCCATGTACGTCGCCATCCAGGCCGTGCTCTCGCTGTACGCTTCCGGCCGAACCACCGGCATCGTTCTGGACTCCGGAGATGGTGTTTCCCACACCGTTCCCATCTATGAGGGATACGCGCTTCCCCACGCCATCCTCCGTCTGGATCTTGCCGGCCGAGACTTGACCGACTACCTGATGAAGATCCTGACCGAGCGCGGTTACTCTTTCACCACCACGGCCGAGAGGGAAATCGTCCGAGACATCAAGGAGAAGCTGTGCTACGTCGCGTTGGACTTCGAGCAGGAAATGGCCACCGCCGCTTCCTCCAGCTCGCTGGAGAAGTCCTACGAGCTTCCCGACGGACAGGTCATCACCATTGGCAACGAGCGTTTCCGTTGTCCCGAGGCCCTGTTCCAGCCCTCGTTCCTCGGAATGGAGGCTTGTGGCATCCACGAGACCACTTACAACTCGATCATGAAGTGCGACGTGGACATCCGTAAGGACCTGTACGCCAACACCGTCCTCTCCGGAGGCACCACCATGTACCCCGGCATCGCTGACCGCATGCAGAAGGAAATCACCGCCCTCGCTCCTTCCACGATGAAGATCAAGATCATCGCGCCACCCGAGAGGAAGTACTCCGTCTGGATCGGAGGCTCCATCCTCGCTTCGCTGTCCACCTTTCAACAGATGTGGATCTCCAAGCAGGAGTATGACGAGTCCGGACCTTCCATCGTCCACAGGAAATGCTTCTAAACGAGTCGATCGCCCGCGTAACTTAACACTATTTACCGACTACTGTTTGATCTTCACGGGAAGATGCCTTCGACATTCCAGGCTATCAACTTTAGTTACGAACAAGATGATATTCTTTCTTGTATTCTGTCATGAACAATTTAAGGTCACCCAGTTGTATTATAAGAATAAGTGATTTCATTGGTTTGTTTGTGTTGCATTATACAACAAGGAAGTTAGGCTGCCTTTCTCTATTTAAACAAATGTGTCGACTTCTTTAGGGTTTCTACGATCATTCCCAGTTCAAGCTTATTGTATTTCGATGATTGTAACATAATATTTGGTAATTTCTTATTCTGGAAGGTGTGTTTTTGTATACATTTTTCAGTGATTTTCACATGTAAATGGCTGTTTCTTTCTAAAATGAGCGGTACTTTCTTTCCAGAAAGAACCTACCAAAGTGATCACTAAATGCACTAGGCCAAAGTATTAATTTATTCCCAATGTGCAGAACTAAGAGATTAGTGTATGGGAAAAATAAAAAAATCATAAAACTTACTTTGCGACTTCTATCTTGACATGCTACCCATCCTTCCTCGACCCTTAGGAATCGAAATATAAATTTTTCGGAATTATGATCAATTTGAATTAACTAAATTGATATCTTGCCTACTTGGAAATGAAAAGATTATTGGTCCATTGTGAATGGTAATAAATAATTTACAATTATCTTGTTGAATATATTAATCTACAAAAATGCTTGGACATAACAGAATTACAAATTCAATTGGACAGAAGTAAGGTGACATACTTACTTTGGTAGTCATACCTATTTGAAATATAGATCAGTCAAAATTCGTTCAAATTCATTGTAGAGTTATTAGTAGGTATTCAGATTCTAATAATAATAATAATGTAATTTAATTATTGAGCACATAAAATAGGTACACAATAGGTCTGTATCGCCCTGGTCTGTATTCAACAATCGAGTCATTGATCTTCCATACATCCATCTCTTCTCTTCAGCTGCTTCACCTCTTCACAGTTTACCTATTTCTTCCTAAGTTATTCATAATAGTCATTCATTAATCATTATATTTTCATTACATAGTTGTGCTTCAATATCAGTGGTAATATTGGAAGAATATCCAAGCAAATTTTGCTTTTTAGCTGAGGGAAAAACCACTGAAAAAACATTCTCAGCAGGATGTGTCATCACCATCAAAATAATCTTTGTCCCTCATACAATTTATCCAAGAAAATGAAAATTTGTGTTTGCCGCCGTTGGGATCGTGTAGATGGCGCCACATACAGGCGCTACAGGTGGTTGCTACTTGCTGTCAAAGCCCCATTCTCTTTGGTCAAAGCAGTGACAGCTCAAAGGAGTGGTGACGGATGCTCGAGGAGTGCTGTTTTTATTTTATATCAGGGACCAGGGGGGGTTTTATTTAACTCTTTCATGTCTTATCTATTACTGTGATGCCTGGAAATGTAATGCTCGAGGATCAGTACTCAACATGGGTAAGAAAATTAATTTTTTTACGGCGCAATTGTAGTTTTTCTGACGTCCTACTAGATTTTGAGGTTGTTGTTGTTCACTTTGAGTGACCTGATTGTTATCATATTTGCAGACTGGCCTTGTGTATGTGTTCAACTTGATTGTGGGTACTGGGGCACTGACATTGCCCGCTGTCTTCAACAACGCAGGATGGGCTCTCGGACTTACGCTCATCTGTGTGCTGGCGTTTATAAGGTGCATACACTTGACCTGGTAATGTTTCATGAAAGAAGACCACAGAAATGTTAATTAATCATTCTGTTTGTTATTTCCTAGCTTCGTAACGGTGACGTTTGTCATCGAAGCGATGGCATCAGCCAACGCCATCTTCCAGTGGCGGAAACTGCAGCAGCTGAAGAGAGTAAGCGTTTTAATACGTGCGGTAATAAAACTTTTCGCTGGTGGTGGCGGATGTGGGCTCATTGTTCTTGCTTCTCTATTGTTCTGTCTTTTTCAAGTCAACTCGTGCCGTCCATTGCTGTCAGTTTCTTGCATCGTGTTTGATGGAATGATTCTTGTTTCAGTCGCTGCAGAATGAGTGTCAAGAGAACGATGCAAGCAATGAGGACTCACCGCTTGTCACCGCTGAATGCATGGAGACTTTTCCACCGCAGCCTCAGAGCTTCTACACGATACGGGAGAAAATTGAAATGGTTAGTTATGTTATCATCAAATTAATTCCTTCCTATCCATGTTTATAAACTTTCAGAAAAACCATGTTGTTGATCCAATTGTCATCCTGTTTAATTTTCAAATTGTATTAGATCCTTCCCTCTTTCAATAAAATGTGCCTGTTGCCTTTTATATCGTTGAAAATGAGTACTATTTTATATTTTGGTAATAGATCACAACAAAAATGACTAGCATCAAGTAACTATGACATCAGTCATAGTCATCAGTCATCAGTCATCAATAGGTATGGCTCAGGCGGATTCTGTGTGTGCCTGCAGCTCTTCTCCATGTTCTAAGTACCTAGCAGATTTAGGCATTTTGTAATAAATATTCGAACGCTGAAGAGTATTGCTTCAGTGTTACTACTTACTTTTACACTCGAAAAATCTGAAAATTTTGTAGGACAAATTGCCACTATAAGCATGTATTTCAAATAACAATATCTGATTTCCAAACAGAATGTCATAATTTAACAAGTAAGAGACATTGCCAAGATTGGTTTGCGCATTGAGATACCACACGCTCAACTTTGAGGTTGCGCTTGTCTTACCCAAGGTCCACTAAATCTTCTCCTAGCGGAGAACAGGCGAACCGCCAAATAAGGTCGTTCCATCTGACGCCATTACGGAGTAAAGCGGAAGTAAAATCAAGTGGAAGTAATCAAGTGGATGTAAAGTGGAAGCGGAAGTAGATTTTGTTGAATAACATTGATCGCACAGACTACATTAAAACCAAGACGATAAACCTGATCAATATCAAACAAAAGGTAAATATCAATTTATACTATTTTGTGCTTATGTACGGACAGTGCATCTGACAGTTCAGATGTTAGGTCAACTGTCTTGCGCATAGGGATGGGATTTTTCCGGAAAAATATAAATGAGAAATTTCCGATGGAAATTTCTGGAAATTTCTGGAAAAATATGGAAAAATTTGGAAAAATTTGGAAATATTTGAAAATATAGCTCTCTTAAATGAAATGCATGACATTTTTTCATCGTGATAATCAATATTCACATTCAAGTACACTAGAAAATACTTAATGTTTTTGTAATTTATTAGTAACAAATGAAACATGATAATTAAGGAACAAAATATTAAAAGATACCCAATAAGTTAAGGTTACCTACCTACCTTTATAACTTAATTATCTGGCATGTCGTACCAGAAACAAATACGCACATACTGATTAGGATAGAATATTTGGCTTTAATTATCATTGATCACACCACACGTGATGATTAATACTTAATGGGTACCTAATTAAATTACTTAATTATTCTGATATTGATTAGAGATTTGGATTGAGTTAACTCCCCACTTCACTGGAACTGTGAACTCTCTAGGAAAACGCTCTGAGTAACGCGTTGATGAGCGAGCACGGATACACGCAACACCTCGAACCGAAATTATGTCTATCGAAAATGTCATTAAAAGCCAATAATTCTTGAATTTCGTCACAGACTTGTAAAAATATCTCCAAAATTTCCAAAAATATTGGTCCCAATAACCTTGCTAAGTTTTAAGTTGATCGATTAAACCTTTGATTGAACGGTTCCTTGTTAAGTTTCAAAAATCACATGATATCCTTCAAACAATATACCTGGGACCACTCATATGATATGATATTACTGTGTACACAATATCAGATCAATCTGTTAAACGGTCATTATTAGTTTCATTTCGTTTGAAACTTTCTGCTCCAACTACCTTGCCTTGAACTGAAGATTCGAAGTCGCCGTGAATTTGACAGCCAACACACAAAATGTCCCTAAAATTACAAAAACTTTTGAAAATAACTACAAATTAGACTGAAAATTGGCAAAAATACCTTAAATGTTGCTACCAATTACCATGCGAAGTTTTTAGTTGGTCGGTCAATCGGCAATACCCGCTGCACGAGAGCGGGTATTGCGTTGATTGTTTGAGTATCTCCTTGCAGCAGTCTGGTCGGGGGTCTCTTTGCTCCTTGATGCTTTATTATTAACGACATTTTGTTTCAACCTTTTAGATTTAGCTTTGTCAGTTTCTTGATCTTCAATTTCACGCAGACGCTTTTTCGCCTTTATGGCTTTCATTCTAGCAGAAGTCTTTCCATTTTTCGGCATGTTTAAATAGGGATAAGATAGGTAATGAAAAAGTAAGAAGTAGAGTACCTACCTAATTAAAGTACAATAATATTTGTGTGATCAATGTTTGAAATGCACGAAATGTGTGCTCAAAGACGTAATGTATTCAATGTCGTAATGTTACGAAATGAATCTTGAACAAAACTTCGCAAATATGAAAATAAAGTAAACACCTTTCAACTAATAAGCGAAAGGAATCAAAGTTCCACACAAAAAAACGGATCAGGTAAAATAGTAACTACCTAGTTTAGAAACGGAATGAATCCAACGTTCCACAATTAAAATAAGACAACGTAATGTTTTGAACTGAATGAATCAAAACTTTCAAAAAAAAATAGCAACCTTCAAGGAAATGTCAGGCTAGACAGAAGCTCAGAAACGGAATAAATCCAACGTTTCCAAGACGAAAATAATTTGAAATAATCAATCCCCTGGACAAAAACTGTAGATACCTAATATCTATGCTTTAAAAGCGATTCAATTTTACTAATACCTTCACAAAGTACACCAAATTGCCAAAATTATCAACGAAAAGAAGCAAAATGCAGGAGAGATTTGGAATGACGTGTGAACGCTAGAAGAGAACAAACGCCACTCAATGATATTATTGAAATGTGAGCTTATGTTTCTAATCCCTCCTGGATGCAAAATCAGCCAAGTAGAAACACGGGAGGCACGGCCATCAGAACTACGAATTGACGAAAAGACAATCAAGGTCCTTAAAAACTCGAAATGATTTGTTGGAAACTATGATCCAAATTGAATTATTCAAATTTGATCAACTCAATAAACATAAAAATATCTGCTTTTCACTAAAAAAAAGTGTACATACCATCAAAACACTCTTGTACCTAAAGCAAATCAGATTCAGTTGCATTGGAAAGACATTCATTTTCAATGTTTCATTTCTGACAGCTATTAAAAATGTCAATAAGTGCATACTTTCTTGACAGATTCGGCTGAAAATTTGTAAAATAAGTGACATTGTTGGTCTTACTGACCATGCTAAATATGAGTTTGATCACATTTCTCGAAGACCATTTTCATTTTTTAGGCTATCAGGAGATACTTATTTTAACAATGAACCAATGGATGGATTTCAAAAAAAAATTGGGTCTGCAAACAGAGAAGGTTGTCTTTACATGTGTGCAAAATTTCAGGTCGATCGGTGAAACGGTGCGACTTCTATTGCTTCCTTTAGCATACAAAAACAAAAACAAAAAAAAATACAAAAAAAAACAAAAAAAAACAGAGGTTCGTGCTAAAAGAGCCAAATGGAGTCGCTCGCTTCGCTCGCTCAATTAAATTACTTAATTATTCTGATATTGATTAGAGATTTGGATTGAGTTAACTCCCCAGTTCACTCAACTATTGCGATGCAATATCTTGTTCATATCAAAGTTATACTCTTCAATCATCATCATCATCATCATCATCATCAGACAGAATGATTCAGACATCAGACTTCACACGTCATGTTACCTCTGTTCGTTTTCTGAGTGGCGGGAAATTTAAATCTGGATGGGCACATTACAAAGTTCAATATGCTAATACATTGAAGAAACACTACTAAGAGAGGACTGTCATTCACTTTAGCATCCTGAGGGTGGGAATATGCAATCACTTGCTATGGAATACAATTACACACATTTACTAATAAATAATCATTTTGACAATATTTTTCCATATTTTTCCGAAAAGACGGAAAAATATATGCTGAGAAATTTCCATATTTTTCCATTTCCGCAGAAATTTCTGAATCGGAAATATTTCCAGGAACATCCCTACTTGCGCATGCGTGACTTATGTACGGACAGTGCATTTGACAGTTCAGATGTTAGGTCAACTGTCTTGCGCATGCGTGACGTCTTCGATGTCGTTTGGCTCCGCAATGGCGGACACTTTTGTATTTAACATAGTGGAAGTGTGTGCAACTATCTAAATTAGCACCGTGAGGTGTTGCGCGCTAGTAGGAGCGGAGATTTAGTGGACCTTGGTCTTACCTACTCATGTAGGGGCGCTGTTGTGGTCTATTGGAATCAATTTGTCACCGGCAGGCGCGTATGAAGAGGGGGGGGGGGGGGGGGGGGGTATGGGGGGATCATCCAGTTTATTCTGAGATAAAGAATTAAGTTTAGCGTCCCAGTATCACTTCTAAATTGCTAAAATTGTAAAAAAACGTTCTGCGGGGCAACAACTGGAGTTTGTTTGTTAAATTTGAGCAGTGACACACCCAGAAACACTTTTTAATTGTTTAAATTCGAATAAAACACCATCCGCAACAATAGGGAAGTCTCATGAAATTTTATTCTAGTAAATTTCTATAAATAAACACAAATAATAATGACAAATACACTTATTACCTGTGAAATCTTAAATTTTCATTCATAAAAATCGAGTTCAAATATCATATGATTTTTGGCGGGAAAAACGGCCATTAACAAGAATCAGAACTGTGATGTCATTTCCAAGTCTTGAACATTGTGTTGACATGGGGATTCCCTTGTTGCCATGGCAATATAGCAAACTGTGATGTCATTGCCAATTTTCCTGTTTTTAAATTAGATGAGATCTATCAAACTTTGTAAATTAATTACATGAGAACTATTCGTCCAAGAACAAAAATAATACCACATCTGTGTTCAGCAACATCTCAACTTTCATAAAATAAATATTATTCTGAATTCTAATCTTCACGAGACTTCCCTATTGGAGAATTATTCAATTCAGTTAGTGGAGCCACAGGGCTCTAGACTGGCAGGGATTCATCCTGCTCTGTCTCTGGTCAATAAGATGATGATCCTGCTGATTAGTGCCAAAACTTTATTCCTTATACATTCATAATTCTGTGATTATAATCTCTGTGCTATCGAGGTTTTTATGGGAAACCAAAACTTTCTTGATAATTTTTGTTTAGTAATGAAGTATTGAATGTTGCTCACTGTTGCATTACTGAAATAAGACACATTACAGACGTAGATCTATAAGTTGTGTGTATGTCGGTGAGAGAGGTGGCTTGATTTCATTGGTTTTGTTTGTCAAATGGAAATGTGTCTGGAGAAATTCGAAAAAAATCAATTATGGGTCAACTTCAAGCATTGCAAGTAAATTATTATTGTCTTGAAACATTTCCACCAGTTAGCAGACAATTTCAAATTAATCTCTGTCGATTTGTTTTTGGTGCTGGCAGTTGAAGTGCATTACAAATAAAACAGGATGATAGAGATACGATCTTGAATGCCTCCCAAGAATGAGCTCTGTATCTCAGGTAGAAGGGCAGAAGTCCATTCCAATGATTCTTGAGGTGAGCTCAAACCAGTATTTCTGACTTCATCCATCATATTTGTAATGGTGATATGAGTTATTGTGTAAGTGTCACTACATCAATCCAAAAGTATGCAATGCTGGATGGACTTCGGGCCTTTTACCTCTGAGATACTAACTTAACTTGAGTTGTAATCTGAAGGGAATCGAACAGAAAACAAGCTCAAGATTAAGTAACAGTGTTGAATCCAAAGTCTGTTAAACAACAACAAGCCAGTGTTTTTGGAGGTAACCTGCGAAATAAAAACGCGCACCCCGACTGGGAATCAAACCATTAAGCTTTAACCATTAACCTACCGGGGCGCATTCTTAATCAGCAGGTTGGGTTGCCATACAACTCTTGCGATTCCGAGTATCTGACCTATACCTATACAGAATGCGCCCCGGTAGCTTAATGGTTAAAGCATAGGGCCGGAAACCCGAAGGATCTGGGTTCGATTCCCAGTCGGGGTGCGCATTTTTATTTCTTAGGTTACCTCCAAAACACCATCCCTAAGTGAGAGATTCACTAAATTTCTATCATTATCAAGCCAGTGTTTGTTCTGATTCTAATTTGATTTTAATTAGGTTCTTGTCTTGAGAAGTAATTAGCAGATGAACATTACATTTAGTCAGATGATAGCAAGCTGTCTTGTGATCAACAAACTCAATCCAGAGTTGTTATTGTCACTGTGAAACATTTCTTAGTGACCTTGAGTTAGTTCTGTGGGTCGGCACACAAAGCTGCTTCATCAAATATTTCAAGAGAATATTTTCATAACCTTCCAGTAGTTTATTTATCTGAGAAGCTAGCTTAACATTAACTTGACTGATATATCCTCAAAATGTTTATGATTTTATCCACTAGGAAAACGCTCTGTCCTTGATCAGAAAGCCTTCGTATTGCATGAGTAAATGCAATATTTTAGATTGATTGGTTGAACGGTTTGACCTGGAAAGTGCCTACAAAAACACAAACAAAAAGAACAAGAGGAGGAAAAGAATTTCCGCATAAGAGTTCCGTAACATTCGCTTAAAAATTACCGTATTTAACCCTAAGTTACTCTAATTTGTGGCATTTTGTCATCGAGTTTGAATTGTGTAGTACATGTCATGTTTTTTTGGTTTAAATATAGAGTACTAGGTCAACATCCAGAGGGAGGATCTGGCCGGTTTTTTGAATTTAAACATTTAAAAGTGATTCTGGTACCTACGCTAAACTTGATTTTTTATACTGATTGGGGGTCAGACTGTTTCAGGGGGTGGGGGCTTATCCCCATCCCCAGTGTCTACATGCATATTTTCATCCAATCGTATTTGTATCTTATGTACAAACCGTTCTTTCGTAGGAGAGTACTTATTAACTGTATAACTGTGTAGAATAACTAGTTCTATGCATCTGTCAAATGGCAATTGATAGAGTTTGATTACATCATTCCAAAAGCTATCAACGTGAAATGAAGGGAATGCACTTTGGGCTTTCTGCTTCTGATACTCATGTGTTCCTGCTCCAGGGCCAGATGGCGTCGCTGTTGTTCTCTCGCACGTTGTTTTACGTGTGCTTCGTGGTGTACTTGTACGGAGACCTGTCCATCTACTCATGTGTTCCTGCTCCAGGGCCAGATGGCGTTGCTGCTGTTCTCTCGCACGTTGTTCTACGTGTGCTTCGTGGTGTACTTGTACGGAGACCTGTCCATCTACTCATGTGTTCCTGCTCCAGGGCCAGATGGCGTCGCTGCTGTTCTCTCGCACGTTGTTCTACGTGTGCTTCGTGGTGTACTTGTACGGAGACCTGTCCATCTACTCATGTGTTCCTGCTCCAGGGCCAGATGGCGTCGCTGCTGTTCTCTCGCGTGGGCCGCACGTTGTTCTACGTGTGCTTCGTGGTGTACTTGTATGGAGACCTGTCCATCTACTCGGCCGCGGTGGCCAAGTCTCTGAGCGACGTCGCCTGCACGTTCCGACCGGCCAACAGCTCGTGCAACGACACTGTGCCCGACACCGAGCTCTGCTGGCAGGGATCGGAACTCTCCAGAGACGCGGCCTACAGGGTCTTCCTGGTATGTTCATGATTGTGTTATTTGTTACAGGGCCAGCTGCACTCTAAAGTATACATTAAGACAATATCTCCTAAATATCGTCAAAATTTCTGTACCATTCAATATGTACGAAAAATATGAAAAATAAGGAGCATAACTAATTTTTTAGTCGCCCTAAGAGACCATCTTATAAATTGAATATTTTGTGCCCAAACTCGTGGAAAATGTGAGATTTCTTTATTTTGTTTTTCTGATCTTCTTGCGTTTGTGTACAGATAATGTCTTTATAAGTCAGTACCATCGGTTGCTTAAATACCTTTACTAAAAATTAGTTATGCTATTCTCTCGACTGAGGTAACCCATGAAAGAACCTTAGAAAGGAAGGATTCTGTCGGAATCCAGTCACACCACTCACATCATCATTAATCGTCATCACTCTTCATGCTAAGAAGAGTTTGAATGACATTTCATTTGATTCACATTTCGAATGTAATCATGATTGTCATGAAATGAATAATGAAAGAATACAAGGAACAGTATTCTGCAAAGGATGTTGAGAATGTCACCGGGAATGTTGTATTGAATGGTTATTGAATGTGGCAGGGATTGTTTGCGCTGCTGTTGGGTCCGTTTGCGTTCTTCAACGTGCAGAAGACCAAGTATCTTCAGATCGCAACGTCTCTCATGAGGTGGTTCGGTGAGTACAAAGTCCTGTTTACATGTCATGACATTCCACTCCTGCAGTATTTCAATTGCATTGCTAATCTTTTAAAACACCACTAACAAACAAGAGTATGAGGCTGTTTGCCTCATACTCTGCAGAAGTTGCGTCTGCAAGTAGATATTAGCGATGTCAGTCCTCAACACCACAAGACAGTGAGCTAATAATAATCTTGTGGACGGAATCCAGTAGACTCTGGACATTCGTTTTGACCATGAGGCTGTGAGTGAGTGGGGAAAGAAATGTTGAAGAGCAATCACTTTCAATTGTGCATTCTTCTTCTCTTGTGGAGGGCAACAGTTTAGGCTTTGATGTTTATTTTATTTATCCGATCCTATACAAAATTATTTTGGAACAATCCGTCACCACTGCCATGTCATTACAAGATGGTTCCGAAAACGTCCACGACATCATTACATATTTTAATACAAAATTACAATTTGAAACCATTTTTAAGACTTCTCCAGTTTCTGCTCTCTTGTCTCATTCTAAAATATTGTTAATCAAATGTATTGTATTGTTTATTTGCTTAAAATATTACATTCAGTGGCAAACATGTCAAATTATACGTACAAATAGTATACAGTCATAATGATAATAATAATAATTTAACAACAATAATAGCACAATAATAATTGAAACAGTTAGATTAAAATTCAAGTTATCTTCTCAGCAAAAATTCGAATGTAAGAATATTTTTCCTCTCCTTGCACATAGCATCTGCCAGCTTAATGGATGCAATGATTTTATCTCCTGTACAAGAAATCCTACGCTTAATGATTTGGTCCTTGATCTCGTTCAGTTGTAGCTCCTGGAATGAGACATACTTAAGCATTCCTTCAGCAGTCCCACCCTCAGTCTCTCTAGCCAAGATGTCCCCAAGCATCAACCTGAAGTCGTGAGTTGTGTCCGGCAGCGTCTCGAGCTGAAGCGCATTCCACAATCTAGAGCCTATAGCCGTCAATGAGTGGAGTTCCACGGCCGACTGAAACCTCACGAGGCCCAGCTTGTGCGGATGGTCCAATCTTCCTCCTCTTCGTCCAGGTAGAGTCAATAAACATTGCAGATCAGCCCAGGCCTCCTTGTTCGTTATGACTTGGAACATTACTATAAGTAGGGCCTTTTTCCTTCGTTCTGTAAGAGTTTCCCTTTTCATTTCCTCTTGGAGCAAAGTGTTGCTAGTATAGGAATCAAAGTTTCTGCATACTAGTCTTGCAGCCTTACGTTGTACTCTATCCAGCAAAGAAATGTGTATAGCCAAACTTGGGTTCCATATTGAACTGCAATACTCAAGCAGAGGCCGGACGATGTTCATATAAGCTTTCTCCCTGGCCTGCCTAGTTCCCATTTTTAGGTTTCTCATCACAAAATACAAAGCGCGCATGGCCTTGGATACGATTGATCTGATATGGTTATCCCACGACAAGTTCGATGTACAGACTATGCCAAGGTATTTGCATGTATTAGACTTCTTAAGATCAGCATTCTGTATGTTGTATTGAAAGTCGATAGCGTTCGAGGGCGATAACTTGAATGTAATGCACTGCGTTTTGTCTACATTAAGCCTCATATCTATGGACGTAATCCAAGAGCATGCCTCGTTTAATTCTTCTTGAAGACTGGCACAGTCCAATACAGATGTTATTGTTTGTTAGAGTATACAGTCGTCAGCATAAAGTCTAACCTTACATTTCAAATTATTAGCAAAGTCATTGATAAAGGCCAAGAACAGCAATGGCCCCAAGACACTTCCTTGGGGGACTCCAGATGTTACAGGGGCAGCTCTTGACAGGGAACCGTCCACACGCACTTTCTGGGAACGAGATGTCAGATATTCTTGTATCCACGTGACCACCCTCATGTCTACCCTCAGCATTTCCCTCAACTTTGTCATTAGTTTATCATCAAAACTATTTGTGGTAGGCTGTAGGCTATACATAGTGATATAGTGGCAAATATGTCCATATTAAACTAGGTTCCTACTATACAACAAACTTATATGCAATAAAAATATCATTATTATATATTATTTATAAAACTATTGATTAAAAATGTAAGAGTTCAAGTGGCATTACTGGTGGAATGCCGACGTTATTGGTAGATATATCTATTTCTTTGTCTATTTTCTATTTGTCTCGTATTTGAATGATCAAGGAACCCAAACATTAACTGGATTCCTCATACTGATCTTGATCTATCTCACTTCTGCCCTCGCCTCATTACTCCCTATCATTTGCTCGGATAGTTTTGAGTGTCAAACAAACAAATGAATTGATTGTGCAGCATCTAAACACGAGTCTTTGTTTCCCCGCAGCTTTCAGCTTCATGATCTCGTTCGCTGCTCACAAGCTGATCGTGGACGGTCCTCAAGGTCACCCTCCGGTGGCGGACATCGGCGGTGTTCCGAGCCTGTTCGGAGCCTGCGTGTACTCGTTCATGTGCCACCACTCCCTGCCGGCACTCGTGTCGCCCATCAGCGACAAGTCCAGGCTCTCTCGCTTCCTCGCGCTCGACTACATCGCCATCGCAGCGTTCTACCTGCTGCTCGCAATGACAGGTGCGTTTACATCGCCATCGCAGCGTTCTACCTGCTGCTCGCAATGACAGGTGCGTTTACATCGCCATCGCGGCGTTCTACTTGCTGCTCGCAATGACAGGTGCGTTTACATCGTCATCGCAGCGTTCTACCTGCTGCTCGCAATGACAGGTGCGTTTACATCGCCATCGCAGCGTTCTACCTGCTGCTCGCAATGACAGGTGCGTTTACATCCCCATCGCGGCGTTCTTCCTCCTGCTTGCAATGACAGGTGCGTTTACATCGCCATCGCGGCGTTCTACTTGCTGCTCGCAATGACAGGTGCGTTTACATCGCCATCGCGGCGTTCTACCTGCTGCTCGCAATGACAGGTGCGTTTACATCGTCATCGCAGCGTTCTACGTGCTGCTCGCAATGACAGGTGCGTTTACATCGTCATCGCAGCGTTCTACCTGCTGCTCGCAATGACAGGTGCGTTTACATCGTCATCGCAGCGTTCTACCAACTGCTCGCAATGACAGGTGCGTTAACATCGCCATCGCGGCGTTCTACCTGCTGCTCGCAATGACAGGTGCGTTTACATCGCCATCGCAGCGTTCTACCTGCTGCTCGCAATGACAGGTGCGTTTACATCGCCATCGCAGCGTTCTACCTGCTGCTCGCAATGACAGGTGCGTTTACATCGCCATCGCAGCGTTCTACCTGCTGCTCGCAATGACAGGTGCGTTTACATCGCCATCGCAGCGTTCTACCTGCTGCTCGCAATGACAGGTGCGTATACATCGCCGTCGCAGCGTTCTACCTGCTGCTTGCAATTACAGGTGCGTTTACATCGCCATCGCGGCGTTCTACTTGCTGCTCGCAATGACAGGTGCGGGCGTTTTACATCAAAACATTCTATACATAGGCATTGAGTTGGCACATTTGAGAGATCAGATTTAATTGAGCGAGCGTAGCGAGCGTCTCCTTTCGGCTCATTTGGCACGGACCTCTGTTTTATTTTTTTTTTTTTTTTTTTTTTTTGTTGGGTGAGGCTGTACAGGTCAGAGTTTTTCTTCGATCGATCTGAAATTTTGCACACATGTAGAGACAACCTTTTCTGTTTGCAGGCCCCAAATTTTTTTAAAATCCATTCATTGGTTAAAATTGAAATAAACATCTCCTGATAGGTTGAAAAATGAAAATGGTATTCGATAAATCTGATCAAATTCATATTTTGGCTATACAGGTCAGAGTTTTTCTTCGATCGATCTGAAATTTTGCACACATGTAAAACCAACCTTCTCTGTTTGCAGACCATAATTTTTTTGAAATCCATTAATTGGTTAAAATTTAAATAAATATCTCCTGATAGGCTGAAAAATGAAAACGGTCTTCGATAATTCAGATCAAACTCATATTTTGCATGATCATTAAGACCAACAATGTCTCTTATTTTACAAAATTTCATCCCAATCAGTTAAGAACGTATGAACTTATTAACATTTTTAATATCTGTCAGTAATGAAGTATCAAAATGAATGTTTTCCAATGCCAATTGGATTGCATCTGATTTGTTTTATTTTAACCAGGGTTCTTAGATGCTTAGATGTTATTTTCAAGTTTCAATGAAAAGCATAATAATATGTTGTGTTGATTGAGTTATCATATTTCAATTCAATATGGATGTATATGTTTTCTGTGCTTGTGTACGCATTTCCGGTTCGAGAATTTGCATGTCCCCGTGCTCGCTCACCAACGGGTTACACTGAGCGTTTTCCTAGTTATAAATGAGGTTGTACACTCGGAAAAACATAAAACGGTACCTACATAAATGAATTTGAATGACTCTACTCCATTTGGAGAGGATCTTTCAGCATCTGAGGGAAAATTACAAAAAAAAATTCCAATAAAATGCTGGAGACACCTCAGAAATGTGGATTTTCTTTGCTCATCTATTGTTATGAGGTGAGGTGGAGGTAGTGCCAGAAAAATAGCCAAAATTAGTGTGGAAAATAGGAATTCCAAACAGAATAGAGTTTTTTCGCTGCTGTAAATTCCGTGTCAAACGTACTGTAGTGACGCTCCTTGACAATCAGGAGGTGTTATTTATCAATGATATGAGAGCTAGATGACCAGTTAGTGGACTATGTATGAAGGTGCAATCAAATCATTTGCAGATAATCGGATTACTTCAATACTGTTTGATGTATTGTTGAGTGTAATTTTTGTATTTTCAGTTTTACTACATTATTATTTTTTATTTCTGAGATAATTGAAATAATATTGTACACTCGACAATAATTCATAAAACGGTATTTGAAAGAAATGGATTGTCTGAAAAAAATGTGATAGCATCTTCTGATGAAGTCTATACTGACTCGTCATCTACCTCTACTAGGTGAGCTCTGATTTCATTGATAATAACAAGGATAGATTATCAATGAACCGGACCAGCCGTTTTATGAATTGTGGAGTGTACATTCTTGGGTCTGAAAGAAAATCCTTTATATCTTTATTGCACACTTTAGTGTATTAATTTTAATTTAAATAGTTGAGGGAGTGCAAATCAAAATGTTCCGATTAAGTTAATTTTTTTATGGTTATCAAGACCAACATTTCGAAAACTACCTACCTACAAAATTTGCACCCACTTATTTTCAGAGTGAATGGAAATTCAAAAAGTCAAGAAATGAATAAATGAATGTGGATCTTGTTGGTTGGAGGTTTTGCTTCCTATAGACCAAAACAGAAATGACTAATGCCATCTATATCCGGTTTGGAACCGTGAGTTCCGGTGGTGACAAGAAATATCAATTTAGTTTCAATCCACACTTTTAAATAAACATAGGTAATTCAAAGTTCACCAATCTGTAATTAAATAGAAGTATTCTTGATATCAATTCATAGGTTGCATGTGATGTCATCTCATTGTTGCGGTCGCCATCTTAATGGCACGCAGAATAGCTGCGAATCTCTGCTTTTTTTACGATATTTTATAGTTAATGAGTACCTGGGAAATTGTACAGGCTCTGGAGATTACTTTAGTAAGAAGAGGAATCACTCACATTACAAAAATACATCGGTTTGTTTGCCTCAATAAAGTTATGAATCTGACCCGTCAACGTGCCAACATAATGGGTGGACAATTCAATAATTTAGCATTGCTGATATAAAACAAAAGAAGTTCGTGCAAGCTATGAATAGGTACATGATATAAAATGTACTTTTGTTAAAATAAATTTAAAGCAGACAAAAACAAATTTAAAAAAACGAAAGAGCAACAATCGAAAATTAGATAACAGCCTTCTTAATGCAGTATCATTTTCGTATTAAGAAACCTCTAAGAAAGATTTAGAGATTTCACATGGCTCAAGGTGTAAAATTGACAACTTCACGCATGCGCAGGAATTTCTGTTTTGGTCTATTGAGTACTGTTCATAGTTTGCACGTGACATCATCTCATTGTTGCGCGGCCATCTTGGTGTAACATGTCAGAACGGCTGTCAATCTGTTCTTCAGTATTTTTTTGATAGTATTTATGGTTACCTGTGCAATTGCAGGCTGCAGGAGAAGTTCTTATCTATAAAACCACTCATTTACAAACTATATCTTTGACTAACCGATAATAATTAGTTTAAATCGACTTGACAACTGTACACCAAAATGGCCGAAAATATTATTTTTTACATTGTTGATGTAAAACAAAAGATGCTCGTGCAAACTATGAATTCCGCTGTGCAGGAGCGTTTGCGTTCAGCCACTTGGACGATCTCTACACGCTGGACTTCAGCCCGCGCAGCTCGGGGGACTGCGATGCGCAGCTCGGCGTCGTCATGGAGACCATCGACTACTTCCTCGCCTTGTTCCCCGTGTTCACGCTCAGCACCAGCTTCCCCATCATCGCCATCACTCTGCGCAACAACCTCAAGGTAGCTCATGACAACACATGCGGAATAATTGCCTTTGTACTTGACACGACATGGTAAAAAATTCAGCTTGATGTACTAAAGTCACAAAGTGGAAGCAAATTTTGAAATATTGCCTCTACTTTCCTTGCCTATTGGTTAACCCCTTGGGGTCTGAATATTCCACCCATTTCTAACCAAACAAAGTTTTTATTTCGCCGGTGTAAGCGCCTAGGGGAGGGCGGGGCAAGACCGGCATGCGGGGCAAGATCGGCAGGGCAGTGTTTCCTGACGGACTAATATTTCGATGCTTGTTTGAGGCTAACATCAAAAGGGAAGATAGCTACCCACGGTTGACAGTCGTTTCATTGATTCGGTCTTTGACCTGAGATGCTAAAGGTATTTATGTATTTTTGACGTTTCTGATATAATATTTTAAAGTTCTAATATTTGTTGAAACATACGCAAGTGTGATAATTATGATAAGTTTGAAACTTGCTGCTGATTTGGCATTGTTTAGTTGTGAAGTAGACGGGAAAACATTTTTGTAAATTACAAACTCGAGACAGGGTACCATTTAGTCCAACAGTTGTGGTATAGGGGCAAAATGAGCAGAATTGCCGAACTTGCCCCTTATGGTGAAATTGAGCTATAATTATGTTGAAATCTTAAATTATCACAAATAATTAATTAATTTTGTTTAAATCATAATTTGTTTTCTAGATATAAATTATGGTTAGAAATTATGTCCGGAAGTCGGAACGTCGCAATAGAGTACTAGAGTGCCACGCCCACTAGGCACTTCCGGAGTCTTTCAAAATCCTCTTATGGAAAATAACCAGTGTTGGGTAAGTTCCTTTTGAAAAGGAACTAGTTCCAGTTCCAAGTTCCTCGCCGAAAAAAGGAACTAGTTCCAGTTCCAGTTCCTTCAATAATGAAAGGAACTATTCCGTTCCTAGTTCCTTTCTAAAAGGAACTTAGTTCCTTTTAGTTCCTTTTTAAAGAAATGTGTAATTTTAATTGGAACATTAAAAATTGCAATCTGCAAATTAAAAATTGAAAATTAAAAATTAAAATCTATTTTTGTAATTTATTTTTTGGAAAAAAAAACATTTTCCGTAAAATTGGGACTAATTTTTTGTTATTTTAAAAATCAAAGCATAAAAATCAGTGAATACTACCTAGTTAAAAATCATGAACTAAGGAATTTGGAATTACTATTAGGAATTTATTGGAAATTTGGAAAGTGTAATTGTCATCTAGTAATGAAGTTCTTTGGTCTGAAGAGTTGGCCACGCGACTACAGGTAGATAGATGTCCATTGTGTTAGAGTAGGTGACGACTGGTTTGAGTTATTTTTAGATGCCAAATAGTTAGGGAGACATCTGACTGCTGACAGAAACAAATATGTGGCTTCTAGAAGAGTGCAGTTTTTCGGAGTTAAAATACAGTCAAGTTTAAAAAAAGGAACTTAGCAAAAATCGTTACAGTTCCACAAAAAAAGGAACTAAACCGTTCCACAGTTCCTCCCTAGAAAAAAGGAACTAAGACGTTCCATAGTTCCTAAGAAAAGGAACTAGTTCCTAGGAACGGAACTATTTCGTTCCGTTCCTACCCAACACTGAAAATAACATAGGGACTTACTTTGATTGCTGGTCATTTGTAAACTAAACAGAGATAAGAAAATCCCAATACACCACCATTAACTTCAATCTTTCATTTATAACATTATGTCGACACATCTCTTCAAATATATACCAAATTTAAACTGTTACAAGTTAAACAACACACTACATAGCGTATGACGTCACGAAAGTGTACACCGTTGCAAGATGTAAATTCAATGAACTGTCAGTCTACATTTCAACAGCTCATTACATCTCGTTTTATGGTATCCTGAAATTAAAATAACTATAATATGAACTTGATTCAGTGTATAGACTCGAGGAACACAGAAATAATTCAGTTTTGTTTACTTTTCGTCAACAATCGAAAATTGACGTGCAAGGTCTGGCATCATTGTTGAAAATTGTTTCATTTGTTTTTCATTTTTTAAAGTCGCAGTTGCCAACTCGCTTCCCAGGACATCGCGCTGCGCCGTGTTACAATATATTATTGATGTAGATTGCAACGTCGCACTTTGGAGCTGTTTAATATCTTAAACAGATTAACAGTGGTATATATTTGATAGATGTGTTGACATAATATTATAAATGAACGATTGAAGTTTATGGTGGTGTATTGGGATTTTCTTAACTCTGTTTTGTTTACAAATGACCAGCAATCAAAGTAAGTCCCCATTATATTTTCCATAAGAGGATTTTGAAAAAGACTCCGGAAGTACCTAGTGGGCGTGGCACTCTAGTACTCTCTTGGGTCCAGGCAAAACTGAAATTAGCTATAGAGAGCATCAAAAGTGGGTACTATCCGACTTCCAGTATCAGTAGGAAGTATGGAATACCAAAAACGACTCTGCAATAATGGATGTCACGTGATATACCTGATGATGTTCCTTCTGGGGTTTATAGGATAATTTTTATTACTTTTTTAACTATTTTGTAATACCTGCCTATCTTGCCCCATATCTACTGCCCATCTTACCCCACTTGTGGGGAAAAGTATAGTATCTTAGAAATATTTTTGTAGTATTTAATTGTAACTGTTTAGAGCAGGGCTGCCGCCATATAAAAATTAAAATCCTTGTGTGAAGCACACAGATCTCAAGTGGCCACTTGAAGTAGATAAACACATGGAGAACATGACAGGAGGGGTAGGGGAGGGCTGGGACTGGTCTGACAGTTATGAATGGGAATCGAAGATCATAAAGCGTCGACGCGTCATAAATGCGTCCACGACACCATTGTTATCTGTGACAACGAAATTGGTCATCTGTGCACTGGTTTCCACGGCTCGCGCATTTTTTACGTGGTATCGAGTGATCTCGTGTCTGCGTAATCTTTAATCTCACCCGACACAATTGATAAATCTTTATTACACACTTTACATAAAGGGTCACTTTCTTTCTTCGCCTTCCTAACCCAAGGAAGTTCACTTTCCCACTCGCATTTTGTATGTTTGCTTCCAATGTGTAGTCAAACGTTTCCTTTTTTTACCATTCATTTTAACTCACGCAAAAGGCGAAATGAAGCAGGTCAATAACCCAACGCGAGCGACGAACAAGTGGTTCTGCTGACAGAGACAAACAAGTGACTGCCTTCAGGCGCTTCAAGGTCGACCGCTTTCTCCCCCATCCCCCATCCCCCATCAGCCACACTCAACCAATCACACAACCACACTTCACTTGTATAGCTAAACCACCTACAATAAACGCCATTCACACCCTCTTACGAGCCATCCACTCTCCGGCACATTATCAACTTCTCAAACTATACTGAATACTTAGATTAGAAATATGCCGTCCAAATTGACAAATTGCCAATTTTACCAGACCAGCTAGGAAATCCGTAGTTTTAGACTAAATTCCATGAATCCTAATCTGACCCCAAATATCCGTAGGAACGGATACATTCCGTAGCAACGGCAGCCCTGGTTTAGAGTACTATTAACAATAAAAATGTGTAGTTTAATAATTGCACTTTCATATAATAAATAGCTAACTACAAATGAAATTCATCTTTTCAAGTTATATGCGAGTATCCTTAACATGCCCATCTTGCCCCACCTTCCCCTAATCGTCATCACTTGCCAAATTATTGGCTCTAATCATCATTATTTAGTATTTACCTACATCAATACTTTAATCGTCATAAATAAAATCACTCTCAATTCTATTTACTTCATTATAACTGCCCAAAAGAAGGTTTAAAATGTCATCGGAACTAGAAATTTATTACTTTGTAGCCATCTTAGTTGTGCAAGTGTCAAAAAGATTTCTTGATCGACTTTCATGGATCAATATAAATCAATAGTTGCATGTATCGATTTTAGAAGCGGACTGAAATGTTGCTACATTCACACTCTTTTAAAAGAATGCATGCAGGGCTATCTTACAACAACCGAATCAACTATAAAGTCAAATTGGTAGCGCTGGATTTTTGACGATCAGGATTGACTGATAGGGCGCGCCAAAGATAGGACGATAATTTTGTCCTCCGTAAGCGTCACGAGCGTTTTGAGGGAAAGTGTTTCATCTTTATACTAAATTCTTTGGTTTCAGTATCTTTGTATTACATAACAGCTGATTATGTTGACAGCTTGACAGCTGACAGTTCAAACCTGTGTAGTTAAAAATAGTCGTTCAAAAGTAATTCCACGCCTAGTAAATAATCATTTAAAGTTCCATTGTTACCCTAAGTCATTGGAAATCATCAGTGTAAGTAGAAAACTATTATTAACAAGGAAATGGTGTGGTTATTAGACTGAAGCCGCCATTGTTTAAATGAAAGTCACCGCCGCCTATAGTTGACTGACAACAGCCCGCTAATCTTACTGAAGCACAACGGAGCATTTTGCAAGTTGTTTACGTGTTTCATAAATTTATTTTACTGCTATTATGACCAGGTTAGCGTAATCTGTATTAAACAATGTATTGTTTTTATGTTAATTATATTATGTATGCCTTGATTATAAATGACTATCAATGTGTAGTAAATCTAAAATGTATCTGAAAATGTCCAGTTTGAATGTTCGCGCCAGTGAGAAGTTTAAATAAGCGCACCGTATATACCGACGAGGTCGAATGAGCACGGTCGAGTGAGAGGTGTATAGCGGGAAGTTCTTGACAAGTGAAGATGTTTGGCGGCGAGTGAGAGGGAAGAGGGACGGCTGTAGCGAGTGGAAGGGAGAGATCCGTGCGCAGAGACGTGGTTTGGTCGTTAGCGCTTAATCCGCGGCTCCGAGATCCTGTCGATTTCTTCACTGTTGGCTTTTTTCGGAAATCGCTGATTGGTTGAGAAAACTAACTAGCGGCGAGCAAGAGTTCTGGTTGGTTTAGCGTCGGGCGCGGCAGGAGAAGAGTGGGGATAGCGTCTGTTGAACATTTTTCAAGAAACTTTTCGTTTCACTTGGTGCACGACGCTCAACAGAGATGGTCCGCGACACATTGGTCCAGAAATTTACCATGTGGTTTTGAGAAACGCCGCTTATATTACATTATGGTGTTCTATTAAGCTATTAAAGTATTTATTAAGTACATAAGTATTTCCACAAGTGTTTTTCAAGCAAATTTTCGACCGAGAATACACGAATTTTAAACTGCAAAGTCGGCAACGACGGAGGACCGTGCCCAAAGATTTAACCTGCAAGTGCAGAATATTACAAGGTATGCTGTATCGAACAGTCGCTCTAAATATCAGTGATTTTCGAGTGCCAAGCAATCGGATGATGTCGGTGGAATTTTACGAGAAAATCGGGCCTAGTGTTGGTTCCCGTAACGGCAGGAAATCGCTGTACTAAACAGCGTGCCCACTCATGGGTCGGGACGGCAATGGCGGCGACCTCAACCATGACCCGTCAAGCAAGAAGAAAGAGCGTAGTGGTGCGTTGGACTGGGACAATGAATGATGGACGATGAATGATGGACAATGAATGATGGACAATGAATGATGGACGATGAATGATGAACGATGGACAGGCGACATATAAGGTTTGATGTATCACTGTAATTATTTGTGTAATGAATAAGTCAGACGATTGATGAGGAATATTAGAACTTGGCCAAGTAGGATGTCATGACTATTTTATATGTTATGTACACAGTGTTCGAATTGGGAATTGTGTTATGGGGGGATGGTGTATCGTGGGTAAAACGATACAGTCAGTTAAGGGGGGGGGGGGGGGGGGGGGGGGGGCTGGACCCCAAGTTTTCACCGCTGGGCGTCTTTTGGATTTTGGGATTTTGGAGGCTGCAAGATAATGTAATTGCAAGGCGGAAATGCTAAAAGTAAATAATTACCAATTGTTCCATGCCAATTTGTTACAAGTTCAAAGTTCAATATAGTTAATTATTGTATTGTAGTTTTAACAATGAATTATAAATCATATTTGTCATATTTGTTAATTGGAAGCTGCCATATGATCATTGAATATGAATTCTGGCGCCAACACAAGTAGAAGTCAATTATGTTTAATGGGGGGATGGTTTTGTCCCTAAATTCATTATGGGGGGATGGTCATGTCCATAAATTCGTTATGGGGGGATGCCATCCCCCCGCATCCCCCCCCAATTCGAACACTGTATGTACATGGAATTGAGTAATTATATGAGTACTACTTATATTGTTTTGGACCATAATTTATTGTTCTACCTGAATGAGCTAGTTTTTCCTATGATTACTGAGCCTATGTTTTATTTTTAAGAGGTAACAAGATACCTATATAAATTATCCTGTGTTGTTATTATTCTACCGGGCAAGGGTAGTAGCATCTCATTACTAACTTGCTTTTGCCCTCAAAATGCATTGTGCTGCTATCTGCTGGTTGCTTCGCTTTGCACATGGTCAATGGGCCGCAAGGCCAGGCAAAATCATGACGAATGCCGATTGTCAAAAGACAATCGTTATACGTAAGTTATAATTTGTAACAAACCCACAAAGTTATTGCGGCGGCGACATAGAAAATGTTGACTTCACTCGTATAGCAATGATATGTAATCCACATGCAGGGCCAGCGCGAGGGGCCGGCGCGAGGGGCGGGCGAGGCGGGCGACCGCCTGGGGCGCCATATGACCTGGCATATGTATTACATTTTTCACGGTCAAAATATAAGAAATTATACGAAAACAAGTGCTTATTTAAGATAAAATTTCTTTAATATATAGGTCCAGGGGGGCGCTTACAACCCTTAGACTTGTCATTTACAAAATGTATAAAATTTCACGTTCAAAATATGAGACAATATCATGAAAACAAATGCTATAGGTACTTCCAAAATATATAATTTATTGAATGAAGGTCTAGGGGGGGCGCTTGATATCCCGAAAACAAGTTCATACTTTCACTTTCAGACAAAATTAAAATTCTTTATAGAAAAATTGTGCTTTTCCCCCAACAAAATCTGGTGAAGTTAGCATCAAAATTGCACCAAAATGATCGGCCTTGAATTTGATACAAAATTTTCTCAGGGGCTTCGCCCCCGAACCCCCTTATCCTCATATTAAAAACAAGAAGAGATTATATACCAGTCAGTGTGTTAATTGTTACAACCAACTATTGGAAACCTGGTATTAAAAACCACAAATTAAAACAATATTTCGACGATACTTCGATCGTCTTCATCAGGCAACTGACGACATTCGCCAGCTTTCCCCCCATCCATCAACAAACCGCCATACATGACTCACCTCTGTCAAAACTAAAAGTACATTACGTCCTAATAACTAAAGGTAAATGAGTCAGGTACACAAAATATCACAGATAAATTAATTACGAAGCAGTTTATTGATGTCAGGAGTCAACAAGGACCTCCATGACTCATCGAACATAAAATTACTCTGGCTAATAATGCCCTCCCCACATGCAATAAAAGCCGCCTCAACAAATTTACGTTTTTTGGGATTACTTTCCTTATATATTTTTACAATCGAATTCCAATCAAATTGATGCATATTCTCCCACGCATGCTCTGCTACCAAAGAACTTCTAATTTTATGATTTTTAACATTTTCTTTGTGTTCATGAATACGTACTGTGAGAGGCCGTCCAGTTTCACCGACATACACACTGTCACATTGGCACGGCAACAAGTATACAACATCTTTTGATTGAAAAATAACATCCCGAGGCTTAGTTTTACAAAAAACACTTCTGAATTTAGTAGGCGATTTAAAAACAGTTTTAATATTAAATCTAGCTAAAATTCGTTGTAAAATATCGGAGAACAAAGGGACATATTCAAAACACATGGTCTTAAGACATTGCTCACGCGGCCGGGCGGATCGAGGTTGCCCTTTAAGATTCCAACTTTCTTTGCATAACAGAGATTTTAACCAAACTGCCGGATACCCGTTTTCCTTAAAAGCCAATTCCAACTTTTCTAACTCATTCTCAAAAAATTCCCTAGAGCTACTGATCTAAGAGCCCCTAGAGCCCCTTATCCTCCTTGTGTTTTTATTAGTAAGCTTGTTATTTTATTGTCCGTCTTAAATATATTCCAGGACACATGATTAGGTTTGTAACTAGGGATGGAGCGAACCTGGATTTTGATATCGACTATCGATATCATTTATATATCGATATCGCGATATATCGATATATATCGATATATCGATATCGCGATATATCGATATATTGAAATATTGAAATATCAAAATAT
This sequence comes from Leuctra nigra, assembly GCA_934045905.1. Taxonomy (NCBI): domain Eukaryota; kingdom Metazoa; phylum Arthropoda; class Insecta; order Plecoptera; family Leuctridae; genus Leuctra; species Leuctra nigra. Next base: position 4,118,023 of record OW203765.1, read on the forward strand.
CGATATATTGAAGTATCGATATATTGAAATATCGATATATTGAAATATTGAAATATCGATATATTGAAATATTGAAATATCGAAATATCGAAATATCGATATATTGAAATATCGAAATATCGATATATTGAAATATCGAAATATTGATATATGACAATATTATATTACGATGTAGGTATGGAAATATTGATATATCGCATAAATACCTTCAATTGCTCCTAAAACTGATAGGAAATTCAAAAGAAAATTTAAATAGAAATAACACAGCCGTTCCAAAATATAGGGTCACCGGCCAGATAAGAAAGAAATGTGAATAATCTGAGAAATTGTCCTAAAATCTGATAAAAGCTGCACTGCAAATATGAATTATTTTGCCATTGTAGGTATAAACTTCAATTAAGAATATAGTTGTATCATACGGTAACGCTTCGATATATCGATATTTCAATAGATCGATATTTCAATATTTCGATATTTCAATATTTTAATATTTCAATATATCGATATTTCAATATTTCGATATTTCGATATTTCAATATTTCAATAATAATAATAATCTTCCTCCCGGTTCCAAGAGTTGGGTCGGGGGGTGGCGAAGCCACCATTACTAGGGCCCGGACTCCTAAGCTAGCTGGCCAGGCTTGGCTCTTCCTCTTCGTTCTTCTTCTCTACCAGTTTTTTCCACTTCTTCCTGTCTTCCCACCACCTTCCTTCTTCCACTTCTTCCCACTTCTCCAGTCTCTCTTGTACATCTTCTGCTACCAGCTCTCTCCACTTTTCCCTCGGTCTTCCAACTCTCCTTTTATCACTTCTCGCAGCTTCGAACTCCCGACGCGGTATTCTCTCACTCTGCATTCTCTTCATGTGGCCAAACCACCGTAGCCGCTCTCTCCCCATTTTAAATGCCAACCTCTCTACCTTCAAGTCTCCTCTAATCTTTTCACTCCTGATCTTGTCCATCTTAGTTACTCCTTGTATGCTTCGTAAAAATTTCATTTCTGCTGCCTGCAACTGGCTCTCCTCCTTTCCTCCAATCGCCCACGTTACGGAACCATAGGTGAGTATTGGCAGGAAATAGCTTTTGAAAAGGAGTATCTTGCATTTCTGGGGGAACTGCTCATTCCAAAGAAGTTTCCTGACTAACTGGAAAAATGTGTAAGCCTGTTGTACTCTTGATGTTATCTCTCTTCCTATTTTTCCATCCTTAGTTAGCCAGCTCCCCAGATACTTAAACTCTCCTCTCTCCGCCAGTTCCAAGCCCCGTAGCCTGATCTTCACATTTCTTGTTGCCTTCCTCTCCACTACTAGTGTCTCACTCTTTTCCTGACTTATTCGCATACCGTATTCTTCAGTCATCTGGCTCCATCTATCAATCTTTTCTTGAACACATTCGCTGGTTCCTCCCCACACTACGATATCATCTGCATATACCAGTGTATTCGTCTCCTGGTCTTCGCTTGGTTCTACTTTTCTCAGCAGCTCATCCATGACAATGACAAATAGTGTCGGGGAAAGAACGCTGCCCTGTCGAAGTCCTTCCTTCACCTCAAACCATCCTGACTTCCCCTCCACTGTTTGTACACAGCTCTCGTTCTTCTCATATGTGCTCTTGATTCTCTCAATCAGACCCAATCCCACCCCCTTCCGCTTCAGACATTCCCATACTTTCTTCCTTGGTAGGCGATCGTAGGCCTTTTCCAAGTCTAGAAAAACCATGTACAGTTTTTCTCCACTCTCCCACTTTCTCTCCATGACTTGTCGGATAGTGAATATTGGATCAATGGTTGATCTACCTGGCCTGAACCCATATTGTTCCTCCCTGAGCTTTTCCTCTACTACTTCTTTCAGTCTAAATTCCACCACTTTTTCGAATACTTTGGCACACTGACACATCAAAGTAATTCCCCTGTAGTTGCTGCACTTCTTCCTGTCACCCTTTTTGTAGATCGGTACAATCACTCCCTTTCTCCAATCGTCCGGTATGGTCCTCTGTTTCCATGCCGCACTCATTACTCGAAACAACCATCTTTTTCCAATTTCCCCAGCAGCTCTTACCATCTCCACTGTTATCTCATCTATTCCGGGTGATCGACCATTCTTCATCTCGTTTAGCGCTTTCTCCACTTCTCCCTCTCTCAAAGCACACTCCTCCTCTTCCTCGTTCTCACTCTGTAGTATTCTACTACTTTCTGGTAGTGCCACTCCATCAACATTCAGTAGTTCCTTGAAGTACTCTTTCCACAGTGCCTGTACTTCTACTGGGTCATTGATCAATCCTCCGCAAGCATCCACCATGCATGCCTGTCCAACTTTTCTTGTCCTCTTTTCCTTTATTATGCCATAAAGCATCTTTTTATTGCCTTCAAAATCCGTTTCTAGTTTACCAGCAAGTTCTTCCATGGACTTCTTCTTTTCTTCTTCTACTGTCTCTCTTACTCGTATTTTCCACCTTCGGTATTCGGCCTTGTTGAGGGTAGATCTATCGGCCTCGTACGTCTGCCAGGCGGTTCTCTTCTGATGCACTGCTTCTCGGACTATTTCATTCCACCATGGTGTTTCCTTCTTCTTGCTTTTCCCACTTGATCGCCCACAGACTTCCTCTGCACAGTCAACAAATACCTTCTTAAATGCTTGCCATTCCACTTCCACCAGTCCAACCTCTCCTCTTCTCTCTTTACTAGCTATCTTCTCTCTAAACTCTTGTTGTACTGTACCGTGTTGCAGCTTCCACACTCTTATTCTGCCATTCTTTTTGCTTCTCTTCTTGGTTGGTCTATCTTTTTTGAAGTTAAACTTTCCCACTAGAAGTCTATGGTCGCTATCTAGAGCCACTGAAGGGATAACCTCAACATCCTCCAAGAATCTCCGTAACTCATTCCCCACACATATGAAATCTATAACGGACTCGGTCGCCTCTTCGCCGTGTCCATATCGTGTAATCTTCTTTCTTTTTTTCCTTCTGAAACATACTGTTTCCCACTTGCAGTCCGCTTCTTCCACACATTTCTAACATCTTCTCTCCATCTACATTCCTCTTTCCCCATCCATGGTGCCCCATGACCCCTTCAACTCCTGTCCTGTCCTCCCCAATCTGCGCGTTAAAATCCCCCATCACTATTATGGCATTGGATGTGATGTTGCTCTCCAGCTCCTGGATGAAGATCTCCTTCTCCGCTGCTGGCCGTCCTGTCTGTGGCGCATACACTTGTATTATGTCGATTTTCATCTTGTTCTTCATTAAGAGGCTAGCTTTGATGCTTCTTACACTATGGTTTTCCACTTCAACAATTAACTCCTTCAGACTCGGGCCAACCATAAACCCTACTCCATTTCTTCCCGCAATCCCCCCTGACCAGAATAGCTTATATCCTCCTCTACAATCCTTCTCGCCCACTCCTTTCCACTTTGTTTCACTGATGCCCAAAATCTCTATTCTTCTTTCCTCCATCATGTCTATTATCTCTTCAATTTTACCATTTAATGTCACGATGTTCAGTGTACCAATCTTAATCGCATCACCCTTCCTCCTCTTCTTCATCGACTGTTTTCTTCTGTTCTCCTTTCCTACTATCTTTCCCACTCTGTCAGGTCCTACGCTGGCTTCCCCCACACCACTCGACTCCAAAAACCCACTGCCTTTTGCCTATCAGTTTTCTCCTCAATGGTCTTTCGCAAGCTGGTTCCAATGCTTTGGTGCCACTCCCATCTCCTTTCTTCAAGTTTGGCTCTCATTCCACTTATGTGCCACACCCCTGTTTCGTGGCATAAGTCCCTGAGTTAAGCATTAACCTCTCTGGGCCATATGCCACGAGATGTCAGCATCCCTGACAAGAACAGTTTTGCTTCTGGGCCAAACTTTCTCTCGGCTGCTCTTATCAAGTGCCGGGTATCCTCTAGTATCTCTGTCATATCCTTCCCATCCCTCATGTCCCTATTCCCAACAAACAGCACAACATTCTTCGGTGTATCCCGGATTACATATTTCTCCACTTCCTCTGCCAGGCCCCTTGTGCTGATTCCGGGGAATGTGTCCGCTCGGAAATCATCCTCGCCGCAGAAACCAGTACCTGTTCCTCCACTGATGTCACCGATCAGCAGGGCCTTGATGCTGCTGCATCCAGCGTCGCATGGTGTTACTTGCTCCTGTTGGATGCTCATCGCGGCCGGGATCTCTCCGGGAAATGTGTCCGCTCGGAAATCATCCTCGCCGCAGAAACCAGTACCTGTTCCTCCACTGATGTCACTGATCAGCAGGGCCTTGATGCAGCTGCGTCCAGTGTGGCATGGTGTTACTTGCTCCTGTTGGATGCTCATCGCGGCCGGGATCTCTCCGGGGAATGTGTCCGCTTGGAAATCATCCTCGCAGAAACCAGTACCTGTTCCTCCACTGATGGCACCGATCGGCAGGGCCCTGATGCTGCTGCATCCAGCGTCGCATGGTGTTACTTGCTCCTGTTGGATGCTCATCGCGGCCGGGATCTCTCCGGGGAATGTGTCCGCTCGGAAATCATCCTCGCCGCAGAAACCAGTACCTGTTCCTCCACTGATGTCACCGATGTCACTCATCGCGGCCGGGATCTCTCCGGGGAATGTGTCCGCTCGGAAATCATCCTCGCCGCAGAAACCAGTACCTGTTCCTCCACTGATGTCACCGATCAGCAGGGCCTTGATGCAGCTGCGTCCAGAGTGGCATGGTGTTACTTGCTCCTGTTGGATGCTCTCATCTTGTGTCATGTCTTTCTGGTCCGCTGAGTACAACTCCACTATATTGACCTGCGTCACATTCGGGATCTCTTCTATGTTGTTTTCCACCTCTTCCGTCTGTGTCACGTTCAGACTCTCTTCAGCGTTGTTCTCCACTTCTTCTGTCTGCATCGCGGCCGGGATCGTGATCCTGTAGTCTTTTGTCATCCATTGTTTTAGTTCTTCGTACTTCTCTTCCATCTCAAGGAGCCTTTTCTTGGTCCCAGCTAACTGGCCTGCCACATTTCTACATGATTTCATGATTCTCTTCACAATACCTTTGTACTCTTTCCTCATCTGATGTTCTCTGTAGATCTTTATTCCTATTTTGTATCTACCTATCACTCCTTTTCCCATTTGGGAAGCACCTTTCCCGCCTGCACCACTGAGCACTTCCTTTTGCCTAATTTCTTTGCCATTACTCTCACCACCCATGTCAGATTGCTTTGCACATTGGTCCACTTCTTCATTATCACACTTCTTCACTTCTTCTTCATTCACTTCTTCTTCTTCATTAACACTGGTAACTCCATTCACCTCACTGCCTTTTTCTTGCATGCTGCTCTTCCTAACCTCACTTCTACAGCCACATTCCCAGCCACTCTTTTCACCATCCTTGTAGCCTGACTTCTTCGCTCCCACACAACGAAAATGGTACCAAACCTGGCACAACTCGCACCTCAACCCTCCAATCACTCCAATATTGCACAAAGGGCACTTATATCCTCTTTTCACTACTTTTTTGACTGCCTGCCCTGAACTCACACACACTTCGTCCGCCATCTTGTTTTTTTTTTTGATATTTCAATATTTCGATATATCGATATTTCAATATATCGATATTCAATATATTCAGGTATCGATATTTCGATATTTTTTTGATATCGATATATATCGATATATCGATATTTTCTCCATCCCTATTTGTAACCATTCAATAAGAAAGTACTTATTTCCCAGTCTCAAATACCAAAAATATTAAGAAAATCACAAGGTTGCATATGATTATGCAGGCTTCCTACTTTCTCCTACTATCCTACTTTATCCTACTTTTTAGTAGGAAAGTAGGAATTGTCCTACTTTTGGCAAAAAGATCCTACTTCTCCTACTTTTATTAGATTTTGAGTCCCGAAACAAAAATCTGGTGAAATTTAAACAAAATTGGAGGATTTACTAACTTAGAATCATTTTTAACTAACAAAACATGCCTGAAATTCAAAAAATTCGCTGCGCGGCAATTTTCTGTGATTTTTTTATTTTTATGAAAAAACTTATTTATTGTTTTCTTTTCTTTCAATTAAATGTTCTCTAAAAGCTAACATTCAGAATTTCTGTGGGCAAGGTTTCGTTTGTTTAAATTTTCTCTCAAAATTGGGTGCTTCGACCAAGTACATTTTGATAAAACCCAACCGAACATATTTTTTAGTGAGAATTGAAATGAATTTGAATTATGGACATACCAATATGCACCATAATGTGTGCACTGACATAAATATAAACCAACTAGGCATGAGGTCTGAAACTCAAAAACTTAGCTGCGCAACATTTTTATGTGAAAAATTTTTGCCAAAATTTAATGATTTAGGGCTGAAATCAAAAATATTTACTGCCCGGCAATTATCTGTATGAACCTCCCAGTCTCCTGGGGGTGTGGCAGCGACACTATAGTTTCCTTCTCATGGGCACTGCCAGGGGGGTGGGGATGATGCGCTTGTCCCCCCCCCCCCCCCCCCCCCCCCCCCCGCTTGTCCTCCCAGTAAAAAAAATGTTTTGTAATGTTTTACGTATATAGTTGGAAACGTCAAAAATGCCAAAAGTTGATTTCATAGTGTAATAAAATCAAAAAATCATGTAAGTGTTATTTTTGAACAACATACTAAACCAAAAAAATTCTGAAATTCATTTAAAAGTCTCAAAAAACGCCCTGCGGGCAGGGTGGGGTGTGCGAAATTTTAGAGCCATAGATTTATTTGATTATTTCCAATTGATATTTTTGTCCTACTTTTTGCCAAAAATTTCCTACTTTTCCCACATTTAGTCCTACTTTTCCTACTTTTCAATTCATTAAATTGGCTGGGAGGCCTGGATTATGTCAAAAGTGTAAAAATGTATAAAATCCAATCGCGGACCAGCATGTTTCTGGATCTACCAGGCGCGTTGGAATGGGGGGATGGGGGAGATTATCCATCCCCCCACTCGATCAGACAGCCTGCCCATTCACAATACAAAATTAAGTTTAGCATCCCAGAATCATTTATAAATTGCTTAAATTTAAAAAATCTTTCTACGGAACAACAAGGGCAACAAGGGCAATTGGAGGGTATTTTGCTTCAGTTCGTACATTTTTGAGCCCTAGAATCACTTTTAAATTGTTCAATTCTAAAAAAACACCCTGCGGGGCTGTGACTTGGGGGCTTTGCCCCCCCAGATCCCAATTCCGGGTGTCATAATCCCCCCCCCCCCTGGTAAAAGTAACAAAACTACGTGCCTGGGGTTCCCCAGTTCCCCTTGCAATCCGCCTGAATGTCCATTATGCATTTCTTCTGCGCACACATGTTTCTTTTAATCCTCACCCATAACATTTACAATACTAGTTTCCTCCTGTAAGAGTGCGTCAACAATGAAATCATGGACCCACCGATGGCTGCCACCTTATCGTGGTGGTGGGGTTTGCGTTGGCCAATGATCCATTGCAGCTACGCCGGTGAGCATATGCTCATGTGTAAGGGCTACCCATGCCGGACAGGTCAGTGGTGAGGTCCAGACAAAGAGCAGCCAGGGTTGGCTTAACCATGTCCTCCCTTGAATTTACGGTCCCCATCGGGCCGGCCTTCCCGCCTCGAGATGGTGATCCCCCTGAAATCGGGTTCCGCCGGCCCGAATCCTCACACCCCCCGGTCCGTCCCCATTCCGACCTGGCCTTCCCACCAGTGCTGGACTCCCCGGGATCGGGCCCGTTAGGTCAAACCCCTCCCCATGTCCTCCACTTAATTCAACAAAGTTTAAAGTACAAAATTAATGTGCGCAATATAACCTCGTCGTTGACGCGCCGTTAAGCCCTAATAATCTAATCTAATCTGAAATCATGGTAAAAAATTGTATTTCATGACTGGAGTAAACACGTGATTTCCGGTGCCCAAAATGCACCAATTCCTATTTTGAAATTCAAAATTTTCTCAGGGCTGTTCGCCCCGGAACCGAATGAGGTCGTGCGGTGTTAAAAATGTTATATATTTGGGTGGGGGGAGGGGGGGGTGGGGGGGCCCATACATTAGTCTTGCCCGGGGCGCCATTTTCCCTTGCGCCGGCCCTGTCCACGTGTTGTATCACTATCAGTGGTTTGTATTTATTATCTTCCCGTTGTACAGTATACAGTTTGAATGTAACGAATGCTTGCTTCTGCTCCAGACGTTGTTCCTGACTGAAGGGCGGAGATATCGCTGGCTCACGCGCCGCCTGCTGTTCCCCCTGCTGGCCGTCATCCCCCCGGTGCTCATCGCCATGGTCACCAAGGACCTGAAGATCCTGGTGGGCGTGACCGGCTCCTACGCCGGCACCGGCATCCAGTACGTCATCCCGGCCCTGCTGGTCTTCTACGCGCGCCGGGAGACAGCCAAAGTGTTCGGCGTCGGAGTCAAGAACTCTTTCGCCTCGCCGTTCAGAAGCAGGTGGTGGGTGGTGTTCGTGGTGGTGTGGGCCGCAGCATGTGTTGCCTTGGTTACGCTCAACTTCGCGCAGAAGCTCTGGCCGCATTGATTCATGTTGCATTGCCCGGGTTGCTAGGTGACAGGTGGTGTGGGCCGTGGCGTGCATCACGCTGGTTGCCATGGTGACAGGTGATGTGGGCCATGGCGTGCATCACGCTGGTTGCCATGGTGACAGGTGATGTGGGCCGCGGCGTGCATCACGCTGGTTGCCATGGTGACAGGTGATGTGGGCCGCGGCGTGCATCACGCTGGTTGCCATGGTGACAGGTGATGTGGGCCGCGGCGTGCATCACGCTGGTTGCCATGGTGACAGACCTCAATCTTCTTGATCTTGCTGGGGGACAGGCAATTTTTCTATAATTTAATCGTGTTTTAAATTCAGTTCGTAGGAATCAAATAAAACATCAAAATCATTAGGGGTGTTCACGATTACGATTTAATCGAATCGATTAATCGATTATGACATTGAAAACGATTAATCGATGTTAGAAAAAATAATCGAATTACATCAATTTGAATTAGCTGCCTTGAAAATGGTTGCACTTTACAACATCTAAAATGGCTGGCTTCATTCTGTCAACATTTTTCTTTGTGTGCGTAATATTTTAGTGTTAAATTCATGTTTGTGTGTATTTTCCCAAGTTTCAGTGTGTAGACCCATTTGCATTACTAAGTGATGATTAAATGATCAATGATTTCGGCACATTACAGCTTCTTTGAAGTAAAAATGAATGATTTCCTTTCACGGACACATTTCATTGTCGAGGTTAATATTGCCATAACAGATGATATGATGACCACCCTGAACATGATGGCATATAGTTATATATCAATACGATTTAATTCGATTATTTAATCAACTTAAATTACGAAAATCGAATTATTAATCGATTTAAATAAAATAATCGTTGAACACTCCTAATAATCATAACGTTGAGAAAGTTAATGATTACTTATGACTTATTTTCTAAAAGCATCTGTCCCCCAGTTAGATTTTGGTCAAATGAGATTGCCATACAAATATTCATTCTCTGTCAGAATGGACCTTGAAATGGCAATCTAATAAATAAATTGCTTCACTTTATGTGTTAAGGTCGTCATTCTTAACATGAATGGAGGAGTTTCACTAAAACAGAAGGACCAATGTCCATTTGATCGATTATGGGTTGCACACTTTTTTATTGACGTAATCAAGCTCTATCAATTGGGTCATTCCATTCCATTTAACCCAAAGTCGTTGCGCCTAGAATTAAGATTTTTTTTATATTTTGCACAGTTGTTCTTTCTTATAAGCTGATATCAAATCTCTAGATTCAGTTCGATTCAAGTCGGCGTACTCAAATTACGTGTAATTAAAGATGGCGCGGACGGGAAAATCGGGGTTTTTAAGCTTCCAGGAGAAATGCTGTCATTTCTATACTATTCAAGTAAACAGAACGATCTTTTGTTCTTTTGCGGCGTTTTGTTCATAAACAATAAGTCTATAATTATGTTCCCTTACAATTTTGCTGTATATGGAACCCTTCATAATGTAATTTGCCTTCAAACTTTGACTAAAATTCTAGAATTTTTCCAATATTTGAGGCATGATTATGAATTGAAGGGAGTGATGGTTCAAACTACCAATTTTATTTTAGTTTCACCTTATATGTAGGAACAGATTAACACACTTCATTGTTAGTTTTTATTAATTGATTTTTACAAAAAAAAAGTCAAAACCCTAAAAAGTACCATTTTTGGTCCCATTTTCCTCAGGCGGGGGACCAGATAAAAATTTGCTCTATGCGGCAAAATAACCAGCATTACTTGATGTATAATTGCTGCAAGTTTGTACTTGTTAACAGGTGTGGAAATGCATTTTCGCACCTGGAAATGCACGTGAAAATGCATTTCCACCCCCGTTAAAAAAACAAGTCCAAACTTGCAGCAATTATACATCAAGTAATGCTGGTTATTTTGCCGCATAGCGCAAATTTTTATCTGGTCCCCCGCCTGAGAAAAATGGTACTTTTTAGGGTTTTGACTTTTTTTTGGTAAAAATCAATAATAAAAACTAACAATGAAGTGTAAAAATCAATTCTTACATATAAGGTGAAACTAAAATAAAATAGGGAGTTTGAACCATCATTCCCTTCTATTCATAATCATGCCTCATATATTGGAAAAATTCAAGAATTTTAGTCAAAGTTTGAAGGCAAATTACATTATGAAGGGTTCCATATACAGCAAAATTGTAAGGAACATAATTATAGACTTATCTTTTATGAACAAAACGCCGCAAAGATCGTTCTGTTTACTTGAATAGTATAGAAATGACAGCATTTCTCCTGGAAGCTTAAAAACCCCGATTTTCCCGTCCGCGCCATCTTTAATTACACGTAATTTGAGTACGCTGACTTGAATCGAACTGAAACTAGAGTTTTTAAATCAGCTTATATGTAGGAACAACTGTGCAAAATAAAAAAAAAAAAAAAATCTAGGCGCAACGACTTTGGGTTAAGGTGGCTGTATATCACGTGACTTTATTTCTCTACATCCGATCAGAAGAAATAGTTACCTATGAGTACATACCTTACATCGTTCATGTTGAGTAATCCAAGGTGATTTATGAAGGAAATTCACTGCATACTGGAGCTTATCAATATTTGCAGTCAATATTATTTAATTTTGCAGTGGTTTTATAATAAAAACAACACAAATATCGTGTATAAGTACGCGTGTGAAGACTGTCAAAACCAAGTGCGGTTCATTTAACCATTACATTCATAATAGTGGATATAATTAATATCTCAACATTTCGTTGGAAAGAGGAAGAAAGAGCGCATGTTATACATTCTGACATTGCATCAGGTTTGTGATGCATATATGCCTTTTTATTAGAGTAATGTTTGCTGTTCTTGGCAACTCGTAGAATTTCCTTCAACTTCAGGTCTTGATTTGAGAATATTTAGGTGCAAGAAAGTTAAATCATCTAATATGTTATTTTCGCAGTTCTTTTCTGCGTAGATAAGTTCCAACAGATGTGTCCTAACTTATCTGATGAGTGAGAAGTATTTGCTAAACTGAACCCTTCCAATAGAAAATGTGTAGCTTTTTGGTTAAAAAGTCACGTGATATAAAGCCACCTTAAATGGAATGGAATGAGCGAATGGCCATTTGACTGATGTCAACAGATACAGTTATATTGAAGTATTCTCTTACACAATGACTCATGTCACCATTACAAATGATTGGATGAAGAATAAATTACTGGTGTTTACTCAAGAATCATTGAAGTCGACATCGGACCTTCTACCTCTGAGATACAGAAATATTGCTTATCATTAATCAACAATGTAAAAAGTTATATTTTCTTTACTGTGATTGACATTTTGTTATAAATTATTGTTTAGAGTGGAGGGGATATGACGCAACTATTTCACTATTTTATTCCGAGGTAATAGGACAATGCAAAGATAGGACTACAGGTCGGTCACTAGTTGGCACTAGCATGAGGGAGGTTACTTTGACATCAAAGTATTTCTTTCTACACATACCGTATTTTAATAAGAATTGAGAATAAGAATTAAAAATTGATGTTGATATTTGGTTATTTACCGAAAGAGTTGATAACTATTCTAGATATTATAGTGTAATAATGATATTTTGATCGTGTAGTAATGACAGCTATCAGTATGTTTTTTGTTTCCAAGGCTCTCTTGAAGAGCTCATGACATAATGGATATGTACAATGAAACAACTGAGAGGGTGTCGTCTCATTATGACATGGATTTTTGATATATAAATTGCGATATCTTCTTATTTTCAAACAATTTATAATACTAGAGTAGGTAAAATATGGATGTATTTAAAACAGTAAGTACATCTTCTTATGACTGTCAAAAATGTATCGCGCGTTTTAGTTTTGAGTTGACCTGTCTCGATGCTAGCGCCATGCAAGCGGGGGAAAGTTTGGCCGCATTGGCCTATCGCGATAAAACGGTTAGAACTGTTTATTATAAGCAGTCCTTATAGGAAGTAGCAAATTTCACACGATTTTTATGCCTAAGATTTTTCATTCCAATGACATTATTTATAACGAAGCCCTTGAATGAACCTCTGCTATGTTGCCAGACTCTTCCCTGGCACTGGGAACAAGTTTTCATTGTTTCTTTTGCATACAGCGCCATCTTTATCTCAAATTTGATATTTTTGCAATAGTTGCGTTATGAACCTAAGCTCCTCATTTGTTTACTAAAGTAAAACCAAGAAAACTGTTTCAAAACACGATTAACATGTTGCGGTTAGTCCTAATTGTAAGCAAACACAAATGTGTTGCTACACAATTAAACAACTAATTAGTAATTAGTAATTATACAGGGAACAAATAATTGTCTGAATTTCTTTTGTGTGAATGAAAATTTGCTCTAAATTATGTTTTAGAGTGGATATACCTATATTTGAAGAGATAAGTAAAAACTGCTTCCAAACTGCTTCCTCGAGTGTTGAATATTTTCTATAACTTAATTGATGAGAGTTTGGGAAACATATTACTATGGAAATAACTTATGTAGGTATATTTTTATACTAGGATCTAGTAACATTGGTATGATTATTGTATAATGCATTGTGTTTGTTGTTAAATGCACAATATTATTGCCAGTTTGTGGCGCCTAATCTCAATACTGGCTGTGTTTGTACTGCAGAATTACTGCTGTGAAAGTAGCTCTATTTTTAAATCTCTTATAACATGAATAAACTATAAGACTGATTGTTGCCACATTTACCTGTTTTCTTTACCTCTGCTATGTTGCCAGACTCTTCCCTGGCACGTAGGAACAAGTTTTCATCGTTTTTTTCTTTTTTTTAGAATTTTAACAATTTAAAAGTGATTCTGGGGGCTTAACAGTATAAACTGAATCAAACAACCCTCCAATTGTAGCCCCAAACAGCCCTTGACTCATTGATGTTTTGGGCAAAGAATATTTTTCCCCCTCCTAGGGTTGCCAACCGGCAAGATTTTATCCGGACAATCCGGAATTAGACAACATTGTCCGGATGCAGGAAATACCTCATTCCGGACAGCAACGTCTGGAATTGTTGAAAATATCAAACATAATATAATTCAATGTTTTTATTCAGTGCAACACTTTTCAATGATATCATAACTTTTGCTATAAGTTTCGTTGGTAATTGCCTAATTGGTATACACAGTTAGGAACTGATTTTAAATACATACTTTGCTAAAATTTAAACATCATTAACACTAAATTGCCATGCCGACAACCAGGTGGTTACCTAATATCGCGAAATGGTAGGACGTCGCTACCTAGCACGGTGCTACCTATCTAATTAGTCCAGAAAGCATGAAAATGACCCAAATGCACTTTCGAAATTTAAAATTTTCTGTGCGCCTGTACAGATTATTTTAAATAATCCACTAGTAAACTCACCACCCTCTTGACGGCGTCCTCATTATACATCACCAGATGCTTGTACAACACTAGAACGTACTACAACCAAATACATACTGAAGATGGAGATTGTTTTCAATAATCCACTAGTAAACTCACCACCCTCTTGACGGCGTCCTCAATATACATCACCAGATGCTTGTACAACAATAGAACGTACTACAACCAAATACATACTTAAGATGAAGATTGTTTTCAATAATCCACTAGTAAACTCACCACCCTCTTGACGGCGTCCTCATTATACATCACCAGATGCGTGTACAACACTAGAACGTACTACAACCAAATACATACTTAAGATGGAGATTATTTTCAATAATCCACTAGTAAACTCACAACCCTCTTGACGGCGTCCTCATTATACATCAGCAGATGCTTGTACAACACTAGAACGTACTACAACCAAATACATACTTAAGATGGAGATTGTTTTCAATAATCCACTTGTAAACTCACCACCCTCTTGACGGCGTCCTCAATATACATCAGCAGATGCTTGTACAACACTAGAACGTACTACAACCAAATACATACTTAAGATGAAGATTGTTTTCAATAATCCACTAGTAAACTCACCACCCTCTTGACGGCGTCCTCATTATACATCAGCAGGTGCTTGTACAACACTAGAACGTACTACAACCAAATACATACTTAAGATGAAGATTGTTTTCAATAATCCACTTGTAAACTCACCACCCTCTTGACGGCGTCCTCATTATACATCAGCAGGTGCTTGTACAACACTAGAACGTACTACAACCAAATACATACTTAAGATGAAGATTGTTTTCAATAATCCACTAGTAAACTCACAACCCTCTTGACGGCGTCCTCATTATACATCAGCAGATGCTTGTACAACACTAGAACGTACTACAACCAAATACATACTTAAGATGGAGATTGTTTTCAATAATCCACTAGTAAACTCACCACCCTCTTGACGGCGTCCTCATTATACATCACCAGATGCTTGTACAACACTAGAACGTACTACAACCAAATACATACTTAAGATGGAGATTGTTTTCAATAATCCACTAGTAAACTCACCACCCTCTTGACGGCGTCCTCAATATACATCACCAGATGCTTGTACAACACTAGAACGTACTACAACCAAATACATACTTAAGATGGAGATTGTTTTCAATAATACACTAGTAAACTCACCACCCTCTTGACGGCGTCCTCATTATACATCAGCAGGTGCTTGTACAACACTAGAACGTACTACAACCAAATACATACTTAAGATGGAGATTGTTTTCAATAATCCACTAGTAAACTCACCACCCTCTTGACGGCGTCCTCAATATACATCAGCAGATGCTTGTACAACACTAGAACGTACTACAACCAAATACATACTTAAGATGAAGATTGTTTTCAATAATCCACTAGTAAACTCACAACCCTCTTGACGGCGTCCTCATTATACATCAGCAGATGCTTGTACAACACTAGAACGTACTACAACCAAATACATACTTAAGATGGAGATTGTTTTCAATAATCCACTAGTAAACTCACCACCCTCTTGACGGCGTCCTCATTATACATCACCAGATGCTTGTACAACACTAGAACGTACTACAACCAAATACATACTTAAGATGGAGATTGTTTTCAATAATCCACTAGTAAACTCACCACCCTCTTGACGGCGTCCTCAATATACATCACCAGATGCTTGTACAACACTAGAACGTACTACAACCAAATACATACTTAAGATGGAGATTGTTTTCAATAATACACTAGTAAACTCACCACCCTCTTGACGGCGTCCTCATTATACATCAGCAGGTGCTTGTACAACACTAGAACGTACTACAACCAAATACATACTTAAGATGGAGATTGTTTTCAATAATCCACTAGTAAACTCACCACCCTCTTGACGGCGTCCTCAATATACATCAGCAGATGCTTGTACAACACTAGAACGTACTACAACCAAATACATACTTAAGATGGAGATTGTTTTCAATAATACACTAGTAAACTCACCACCCTCTTGACGGCGTCCTCATTATACATCAGCAGGTGCTTGTACAACACTAGAACGTACTACAACCAAATACATACTTAAGATGAAGATTGTTTTCAATAATACACTAGTAAACTCACCACCCTCTTGACGGCGTCCTCATTATACATCAGCAGATGCTTGTACAACACTAGAACGTACTACAACCAAATACATACTTAAGATGGAGATTGTTTTCAATAATCCACTAGTAAACTCACCACCCTCTTGACGGCATCCTCATTATACATCAGCAGATGCTTGTACAACACTAGAACGTACTACAACCAAATACATACTTAAGATGAAGATTGTTTTCAATAATCCACTAGTAAACTCACCACCCTCTTGACGGCGTCCTCATTATACATCAGCAGGTGCTTGTACAACACTAGAACGTACTACAACCAAATACATACTTAAGATGGAGATTGTTTTCAATAATCCACTAGTAAACTCACCACCCTCTTGACGGCGTCCTCATTATACATAATCAGATGCTTGTACAACACTAGAACGTACTACAACCAAATACATTGTGGGAATCACAAGGCGCGGGGAACAAGATGAACACTGACACAGTAATTATGCAAAAGGTTTATAATTGGCGAAAGGTACAAAGTAATGACAAAGACAGTTGGGTAAAGACGACGAGTGAATCCGCGTGGAAAAGTCTTCCGCTGGGACGTCTCTCTTCTCCCTCGTCGGTGTGTCTTCTGCCGCGGCGTGGGCAGCGCCAACCCCTGCCAACTCTCACCTCTACTGCGCAGGTTCCGATGTGTAGTTTGCAGGCGGGGATGTTGGCTCGCCTGCATGATTCAAGGACAGGCGGGAACCGGTCTACTGCGTGAGGGAAGGTTTGGTGCTGGTCCGCCACAGGACTCCCCCCCAGTGTCGGAATGTAGTGACGGCACGATGATAACTGCGTGCTCAGTCGCGCAGTCTTGCGGGGAAGTGAACGTGGCGTCCTGGTCGAGTTGTGGTTGGTAGGGCTGCATGTCGCACGTCCCCGGTGGTCTTCGTGGGCCCATGTGGGCGAATTGCCGGTCGTGAAGTTAGCGGCTGACCAACAACGACGTTGGGCGTCCGTTGGGAGTCAGTCCGTGTTTCCGCAGGTTGTTTTACAGGGTGTTCGTGTAGGACCGGAATGCGAGCTGGCACCGCTGCTGAGGTAGATGCTGTTGGTGGCTTAGTAGGAGTCGACCCGGGATTGGAGGTGCTCCTCGGCATGGGTTGTGTAGTGTCGGAGGTTGATTTTGAAGTGTTCGATGCGGTCGGATCCCTGAGAATGTAGGCCGGCTTCAATCGGTCGATCGATACCACGACCCGCTGGCTGTTTCGGGCTATAGTGAAGTATTTTTCGTGTCGGGCTATAACCTCGTAAGGACCGTCGTAAGGTGGCTGCAAGGGTGCGCGGACCGCGTCGTGCCGCACAAAGACGTGTGTGCAGGTTGCAAAATCCTTAAACATGAAAACCGAGTGTGAGCCGTGGTGCGACGCGGGGGTCGGTCGAAGCTGGGCGAGACGGTGCCGTAGGCGTTCTACGTAAGCCGGCGTGGAGTCTGTCCCTCCTGTGGAAGGTGACAGGTATTCGCCCGGTAGGCGGAGTGTTGTTCCGTAGACCAGTTCTGCAGAGGTGGCCTTCAGATCCTCCTTCCAAGAGGCGCGTATGCCCAGCATGACCCACGGCAGGGCTTCAGTCCACTTTTGGTCACCGTGGCACTTGAGGGCTGCTTTTAGCTGTCGATGCAGGCGCTCAACCATCCCATTCGCTTGGGGATGGTGGGCTGTGGTCCGAATGTGTGACATGCCAGCCATCTTGCTGAGCGCACGGAAGAGGTTCGACTCGAACTGGCGGCCTTGGTCCGTTGTGACGCGAAGCGGTATGCCGAATCGCTGCATCCAACCCGAGGCGAGAGCGGTGGCCACGGTCTCGGCCGTGATGTCAACGATTGGTATCGCTTCGGCCCACCTAGTGAATCGGTCCACGCATGTGAGGATGTACCGGAAACCGTCTGCGACTGCAAGGGGTCCGACCAGGTCGACATGGATATGCTCAAACCTGCTGTCGGGTGTGGTGAAATGGCCGACTGGCGCTGTTGCGTGGCGCGTGACCTTTGCACGCTGGCATGTGATGCAAGCGCGAGCCCACTCTCGGCAGTCCTTGTTCACTGATGGCCAGACAAAACGTTGCGTGATCAGTCTTGTAGATGCTCTGATGCCAGGATGGGACAGGCTGTGCATGCCATCGAACACCCGGCGTCGTAGCGATTGCGGCACAAACGGTCGTGGAAGCGGTAGTGATGTGTCGCAATGAATGGTGAGACCGTCGGGGAGTTTCCGTCGATGGATCTGTAGGGCTGAATTCGAGTGCTTCACCGCGCGCAGCTCAGCATCTTCCTTCTGGGCGGCTGCGATGTCGTTGTAGCTTACTGGGGAAGCGATGGCCTCGATTCGGGATAGGGCATCGGCGACGACATTGTCTCTCCCTGGAATGTGGCGGATGTCTGTAGTGAACTGTCCAATGAAGTCCAGATGCCGAAACTGGCGCGGGGAGCACTTGTCCGGTCTTTGCTTGAATGCGAATGTCAACGGTTTGTGGTCCGTGTAGACAGTGAACGTTCTTGCCTCCAACATATGGCGGAAGTAGTGGATGGCGTCATATATGGCTAGGAGCTCCCTGTCGTAAGCACCGTAGTTGCGCTGGGCGGTGTTCAACTTGCGGGAGAAAAAGGCGAGTGGTTGCCATCCGCGGCTTGTCCTTTGCTGTAGTGCTGCGCCGACGCTGGTGTCCGAGGCATCTGCAACTACTGCCAGTTCCGCGTTGATGTCGGGGTGTGCGAGGAGTGCGGCGCTGGCAAGGTCCTTCTTGCACTGCTCAAAACTGTCTTGCAGGTTTGGCGTCCAGGTGATGGGTGTTTTCCCCTTCGGGTCGGCGCCAACTAGCAGACCGTTGAGTGGGGCCTGTGTCTTGGCTGCATGAGGCAGGAAGCGTCGGTAGAAATTTACCATGCCCAAGAACTGTCGGAGGTGTTTCACCGTGCTCGGTTTTTCGCGTGACAAGATTGCGTCGACCTTCTCTTGCAGAGGCTGGGTGCCTGCCGCGTTTACCGTGTAGCCGAGGAAGGTAACCTCCGCTGCTCCGAGCACGCACTTTGCTGGGTTTACCACGACGCCGTACTCGGTCAACCGCTCGAAGAGCTGACGAAGATGTTGCTTGTGCTGCTCCTGGTCGACGGAGGCAACGAGGATGTCGTCGATGTAGGAGTAGCAGAACTCGAGGTCGCGCAGCACCTCGTCAATGAACCGCTGGAACGTCTGGGCGGCGTTGCGGAGTCCGAAACTCATGACTGGAAACTCGAACAATCCGAATGGCGTCGTGATGGCTGTCTTGTGGATATCTTCGGGGGCTACCGGTAACTGGTTGTACGCTCGGACCAGGTCGATGGTGGAAAAGATCGACTTGCCTGCGAGTCGCTGAGCAAAGTCCTGTATGTGCGGTACAGGGTATCGGTCGGGTATAGTCCGTGCATTCAAGGCGCGGTAGTCCCCACATGGCCGCCATTGGTCATTCTTCTTGGGTGCTAGGTGTAAAGGGGCAGACCAGCTACTAGAAGAACGTCTGGCCACGCCTGACTTGAGCATCGAGTTGAATTCTCGCTTCGCGATGTTGAGGCGGTCTGGGGCTAGCCGTCGAGGTCTGCACGCCGCTGGTGGTCCTGGTGTCGTGTCGATGTGGTGCATCGTCTTGTGTTGTGGAGCTCGAGGGTTGCCAGAAGGTCGTGTGATGTCCGGGAAAGACGCAAACAGCGCCTTGAAGCCGGAAATGGAGTTGCTGTCGTGTGAGACGACCTTGACATGGCCTAGTGGCCCAGTGGACAGTTGCCCGTGCACCGCAAGCGTCGTTGTGTCATCCCTCAGCTGCCGTCGGCGTACGTCGACGAGCAGTCCGTAGTGAGCGAGAAAATCCACCCCGATGATCGGCTGGGAGATGTCGGCGACAACAAACCGCCAAGTGAATTCGCGGCGCAGTCCCAGATCGAGGGACAAGTTAACTGGGCCGTACGTGTAGATCGGCGATCCGTTTGCTGCCGAGAGGACGTAGGTTGTCTTCCCTGGATGGCCTAAAACCATGTCCCGCGGGTAGACGCACAGGTCCGAACCCGTGTCGACGAGACAACGGATCTTAGTGCGCTTGTCAGAAACGAATAGGCGATATGCTGTTAGGGCGTGGCCAGCTGCCATCACTGACCGCCCTTGGCTTTTCCCTGATACTTACAGGGTGCCAGACAGCGTCGAGCCTGGTCTCCGAAGGTCCGGTGGTACCAGCATACCTCGGAGTCGTGCGGGCTCGGTTGACGCGCCCTGCTGCTGGACCGTGGGCTTGGTTGACGCGCCCTGCTGCTGGACCGTGGGCGTTGACGACTGCTGCGCATCCCGTCACTGATCGCCGCGACACTAGCAGTCAAGGATGCGAGTTGCCGTTTTAGTTCCTCGAACCCATCGTCCCCACTTACAGCAGCGACTCGCGGTCCGCTGGGAATATCCGCGATCTTGTCGGCCATGTTTGCTAGTGCCGCCACGTCTGTAGTTGGCGACGCAGCCAAGATGTCTTGCATCCTCAGGGGGAGGCGGCCCAACCACAATGTTCGCAACATGTCCTCTGGCAGGGACGGTGCACCTAGTCCGCGGAGATGGCGGAGGAATTGTGACGGAGTCCGGTCCCCGATCTCCTCCCTTTCTAGTAGTTGCCGCATTCGAGAGCTCTGCGAGGCTGTTAGGCGCGCAATGAGCTCGCGCTTTATTGTCTCGTATTTGTCTGTAGCCGGAGGGTTGATTATCAGCTCCTCAATCTCCGCGGCATGTTTGGCATCTAGTTGGGCTAGGACGTAGTTGAATTTTGTAGCGTCTAGCGTGATTCGCGCGAGGGCGAATTGCGCCTCTAGCTGTGCAAACCACAGCGCTGGCTTTTCTGGCCAGAATGGTGGGGCGCGGACGGCGACCTGGTTTACCCTCCCCTGGTCTTCGTTCTCCACGCCGTCTGGGTTCACCATGTTGAGCGGTTGAATTTGTGGAAATGCTTTGGATGAATGTGTGCTGTGACTTACTGTGCTGTTGTCCCGTGCTGCGCTCGCTGACTCCTACTTTATTGTTTGCGTCGAAATCGTGTACTTAGGTATCGGGGTCACCACTGTGGGAATCACAAGGCGCGGGGAACAAGATGAACACTGACACAGTAATTATGCAAAAGGTTTATAATTGGCGAAAGGTACAAAGTAATGACAAAGACAGTTGGGTAAAGACGACGAGTGAATCCGCGTGGAAAAGTCTTCCGCTGGGACGTCTCTCTTCTCCCTCGTCGGTGTGTCTTCTGCCGCGGCGTGGGCAGCGCCAACCCCTGCCAACTCTCACCTCTACTGCGCAGGTTCCGATGTGTAGTTTGCAGGCGGGGATGTTGGCTCGCCTGCATGATTCAAGGACAGGCGGGAACCGGTCTACTGCGTGAGGGAAGGTTTGGTGCTGGTCCGCCACAACATACTTAAGATGAAGATTGTTTTCAATAATACACTAGTAAACTCACCACCCTCTTGACGGCGTCCTCATTATACATCAGCAGATGCTTGTACAACACTAGAACGTACTACAACCAAATACATACTTTATGTCCTTTGAGTACTTGACATGGGTTAGCCTCAGCTGTTATCTTGAGAAGGGGGAAACATGAATAGTGTGTGTGTCTTTTAAAATTTATTGAAACATTATCATCCATCAACACTTCAGGACTGAGTAGAGGGGGGCCCACCCTTGAGTGTTTTTTCCATTTCAAACGGGAGATAAGACATTAAACCCCAATCTAAAAATATTGATCTTCAATAAAAAACATTGACACGCGACTAGACCCCTTTTTATGAAATTTCTATAGTACGTTTTCACTTTACGTTTTTTTAACCTGGTCCCTTCAAAAACGTACTAACGAGGTTCTACTGTAATATAATAATATAATAAGATAATAAGATAAGATAAGATAATAATAATAATTATTATTATTATTATTATTATTAAGCCTATATTCTCAACGGAGCCGAGGCTCCACTAGTGAGAATGTAATAGAGAAGGGAGGAGAGGAAACCCGGTACCGGCATGTAGCCTACTCCTGACGAAAGACACCAAGGGGACCAACGGCTTAACGTCCCTTCCGAAGGACGGTGTGACATTTACAGCACGGGTCTCCACAACCCGCGCCGTCGAGAGACCGTCACACGACGGCTGGAGGGAGGTCGTCACACTAACCCCCAAACACCCCAGTCTCTCTGACCCAACGGCAGCAACCTGGCAAGGCAGAGTTGAATGGTCACCCATCCAATCGCTGACCGCGCTCAATGTTGCTTAACCTCGGTGATCTGACGAGAACCGAGATATCCAACACACCAGCCGTTGGGTCTAAAAGTAATTCTGTCTTCATCCAATCATATTTGTACTGGTGACATGAGTCATTGTGTAAGAGAATACTTCAATATAACTGTATTTATTGTCAATTGAGTCATCATTCAAAAGTATGCAACGCCAAATAGAAAAAAATCGACCCTTCTACCTTCCTTATCGCCCATCACAACCTCTGAGGTAGGTACAAATAGGAAGGATGATATTTATTCAATGCAGCGATTGGAAAACATCCATATAATATAAAAGGATCCATTAACTTTCCTTTAACATCTTGTTAGGATTTATAGGAATTTTGTATTGAAAATTTAATTCTGCTCCTTGATCAGTTTCAATATTTTATTCTAACAGTTTACTGAGGGTTTACTGCTTAATTTCAATGCTTTTGATGTTTTTTCAAAGTGAATTTCAAAGTGAATTTCAAAGTGAAATTCACTTTGAATTTCAAAGTGAAATTCACTTTTTCAAAGTGAATTTTCAAAGTGAATTTCAAAGTGATGTTTTTCATACTAGGAAAACGCTCCGTGAAACGCGTTGATGAGCGAGCACCGGACACGTGCGCAAACATAGAACCGAAGATGCGTTAACATAAAGAAAACATTAATAAACGTTTTAACGTTATTAAACCTAGATTAAACGTTAAACAGTTTCTGACAGCTATTACAAATGTCAATAAGTGCATACATTCTTAACCGATTGGGCTGAAAAATTGGAAAATAATAGACAATGTTGGTCTTAATTACCATGCAAAATATGAGTTTGATAAGATTTATCGAAGACCATTTTCATTTTTCAACCTATCAGAAGATATTTATTTTACCAATGAACCAATGAATGTATTTCAAAAAAATATTAATCAGCAAACAGAGAAGGTTGTATCTACATATGTGCAAAATTTCAGATCGATCGGTGAAACGGTGTGACTTCTATTGCTCCAGGTAGCAGCCAAAAAATAAAAATAAAAACAAAAAAAACAGAGGTCCGTGTAAAAAGAGTCAAAAGGAGTCGCTCGCTCAATAAAATTGTGTTGCCATGGAGAAATGGTCTTGTAGAATTCGTATTTGTTTGCAAATGAAGTTTACTTGGGAAAAGAATAACTATTATACACTTTGCGATGTATGCTTTATTAATTATCAATAATTAAGTAACATTAAAACAATATGAAGATTCGTAATGTAGTTTTGCACTTCTGTAATGGAATATTGTTGCAGAGTTTCTGAATTACTGGCTAAGTTGACAACACATAGGATAAAACATGACGTAACATGAAACAGCAGTCAGGTATCTCGAAGCAATCCGTTAGTTTATCACAGTTCAATACGATAACATTATTGAGACATGCACACTTACTAGGCATTTGTAACAAGATGATGTATCGAGGCATACGGCCAAGTCACAAACTACAGTTTTGTGGGTAATTGGACATTTTCAATTAGAGATGGAACATTTGATGAACTTTAAACTCGAATATTCACTTTAACTCCTGATTAATTGGTGAATTAATTCCACCAGACCAATATTCAAGAAGGCGTATTTGTGAGGAATTTGATAAAATTCATGCCAAATTTGATTTGATTTTACCAAAAATCTATGCATTCCGATTAATCACAGAAATTGATTTTCTCGAAAAGCCTCGAACCGAATTGTAGAATTGACTTTTTGGTCTTAATCACCTCATTTCAATCGGATGTCAGTGTTTTACTCACCACACAATTTCTTTGGCTAGACATTGATATTGGCCAAGTTGAATTGAGTGTGTTATGCGCTTTACTGCTTCATCAATCCGTAGTATACGTCTCTAACTTCTAACTGGAATAAAAATCCTACTAACTCAATTTTTAATTTTCACCAACTCCACAATAGCGATGAAATGTTGAGTATTTTTCTGAATTTCTATCCTTCTTTGGATTACCTGCGATGTGAGCATTAAATACCTAATGAGTCTAATATGTCTGCATGATTTCTCTCAATAAAGCAAGACCACAAAACTGCAGTTGGTGTTTTTCCGAATGCACAATACGCTACAAGGAATGGATTTTTCCATCCATTGACAATGCCAACTGAACGACATAACATAATAATACTAGTCTAATACATATAAAGTTAACTGACTCATACGTTCAATATTTATGACTACTCGAATTGACCCTCAACTTTTCAAGTTGGTAACACTGGCCGTTGCAGTTCTTCGCTAAACAATACGTTAACACAATATGTATTTAAACAAGAGGAACTCCAGACAACAATCAGGAAATACATTACATTGCACGAGACTTGAATGTTTCACTTCTCTTTGGGTTCGTTTACTTTGTAAGTGAACGGGAAATGACTGGTTTGACTCCACAATGACTAGCGAGGTTTTGCCGGGATCTCCAGTTATCTTCAATACTTTAAAACATTTCACAGCTTATTGTTCCGCTTAGCGTCGTTGAATATCTGCTTTGTAAAATTAACTTTACCCTCTAATCACCTAATCGTTGAACAATTAACATCAGGTTTTCAACATGGGACCAAAACATTAAATAATATAAACGTACTACAGTAAATAAATGTCAGATAAATGTTGTGTTCACTTACAAGTGAAATGCTCTGAATAAGACAATTCAGCCAATGAGAGAGCTGAAAGCAGAGTTATTCGACAGGTAGCATTTATCTGCTTGACAAAACACAGGGTCTAGTGTTGAAATGAAGATACACGTTGAAGACGGTTTGTTTGATAATTGTGCAATTAATTACCCTCATTACAGCTATTATTAATATAATGTCTGTATTTAGCCACGAAGCTGTAATACCATAAATTCTAGGTACTTCTTATTTATATTGTTTTGTAGATAGTCGATCAGTAAAGTGTCCTATTTCAGCAGAGTCTTCATTTGAACAGACTGAACACTGTTCTGTCAGAAACTGCTTCAGATCAAACTGTATAACAATTGAAAGAAAACACCAGTTTACAATCACTATCTTGAAATAGTCTTAAGCCTCAATACGCAAGTTCAGCTTCTGCGACACATTACTTTCTTTCACACACGCTCTTGTGAGCACTCGAGCTTCACTTTTGGCCCGATATTTTAAGATTGGGATTCAACTTGATGTCTAAGTTAAACACTTTGATTAAAAAGAAGTGAAACGAATTACGATGATTCAATTACGCTTTCAAATGACAGACGTCAAGTCCCCAACCATATGATCGTTAAATTATTTTCATTTTTAATGGTCTATTTTCCATCAAGAATGTGGCACAGAAGTTGACCCGTGTAAGTCGGGCTTTACAAAGCCTCAAACTTCTTCAAAGTGTTTTTAAAAGTTTTGTTTGTGTCTTCACACCAACAGAATTTTCATCAATCAAAGACTAATACAAATTTACGATCACTTTATTAAATAATGACACACACTGGAGTACATTATGACCTCGCTGATAAGCCCCAAAAGTGTAAAATTCAACTATTTACTAATAATATTAACGTTCTGAGGTTGTACCAGAGGTGATCATGTACTCCAGTGTGTGGCATTGTTTAGTAGAGTGAGCTTGACATGAGTGTTAGTCTTTGATATAAAAACATTTGGTATGTGTTCTTCTTTTGACAAAACTAACTACTAAACAGTTTAAAGACCTTGAGCCTTACGCCACCTAACTACGTGACCTGCGACTATGGCGCGATGCCGCGATGAGGACAAGTCTCGCCCGCGCCGTGGTGTCCCACGCACTCCACCACCGGCGCGTGCGTGGAGTCCCACATGCCGGGCCCGCACCGCTGGCACAGGCTGCCCAGCGTGCACGGGATCAGCGGCATCTGACGGAACTCGTGGAGCAGACCGCGCGCCTGGACACACAGAACACGCTTTATTATACAGTAGAACACACTTTATACACCAGAACACTTTAAAACACCGAGAACACACTTTATACACCAGTGTAAGTTTACTGATCACAGTGGAGGAAACAACAAGTATATCAACAGAAAAGCTGTCTTCTTAAGTACGTCATCCATGACGGCGGCATGTCGGCGGCATCTGCGAAATCCGCCATGTTTTTTTGTTTAAGCCAATCACAGCTCAGATTCAGGTGCCGCCGATGCCGCTGCGAAATCGCAACAGAAGTTGAGTCAACTCCAATAATATTGCAATGCGATGCGGCACCGGCGTTGCGAAATCTTTCTGCACATGCGCTGAGATCGAGTTGGCGGGTTAATTTAAAAGGGTGTGTGTTTCAACGTGGTTCTATCTTTATCTTATTGTTCACGCTCCACTGCTATAATTTTTTAGCAATTTAAATAATTAAATAATTTATTGAAAATTATTATTAAAATTTAATAAGTAAAAATAAACACTATTATTAGAGGTTGATAGTCGTTTGATGAAAAACAATTTTTAATTAATGATAATAGAATTTTCCACATTACAACAATATTGTTAATTATTAATAAAGATTCGTTACTGAAATATATCAGCTACGTAGTTGCTTCAAGTCCCGCTAGGGTCGTGTCAAAATATCGTGACGCACTGCCGCAGTAACGCACTCATGGAAGACGGTGAGTGAAACTGATTGCGAAATCGCAGCGATGCCGCCGACATGTCGAGTGATGGAAGACGTACTTTAGTGGCATTGAATAACTACAATTATGTTGGAAGAGTATTCTATAAGTTCTAAAAGTATTCGTTTGCTTCATTGCTTCATTTGCTTCATTGTTTAAAACTTTTAAAAGCTGAAAGGCTTATCAAGCCTTTCAGCCTTTTTGTTTTCAAGTACACTCAAACCAATTAAAAATGGTATTTGAACGAAACGAATTGGCTGCTGGGGGCCAATTCTTGAGATTCACGTTTTCAAAACGTTCTACGTTTGCATTGTACAAATGTTTAGCCTTCATCTTTTTAACGTTTTAAACAGTGTAAACGTACATGGTTTCAAAACGTGAATCTCAAGAATTGGCCCCCTGGATGGTTATTCTAAATTTCCTTGTTGTCTCGTATCAATTGATACGGCGTCACTACCATGTTAAATAGATAGCACTCCAGTGTGCAGTGAGCCCGTATCACGTGAAACGAGACGACACGGACATTTAGAATAGCCCTCCTGGACAGGTTCCTTGACAATCAATCCTTTTGTTATTATCAATGAAATCATAAGTTGATATTGATATGTTAGGCACATACTTCATGGGATGATGCCATCAAACCTTAATTAGACAATTCTTTTTCTTTCGAATACCGAATATTATTTGTTTGACTTACTATTATACAATGAGAATAAGAACGGGCCTCACCTTGCGCAGGATAAGCGCTCCGTCCATGAACATGGCCAGCGAGCTGAAGTGCAGCAACATCTCATCAGTGCGCAGATCTTGCGCGACAACATCGCCCGAGTACACGCACACGATGGCGAGACAGAGGAACAGATGGAAGTAGTCGGTCAGATAGTTGGCCCAGCACGCCTCCCACATCTGTAGCGCCATGTGCTCGGGGAACTCTCTCTTGAAACACCTGCAATACAATAGAGATGGAAGTAGTCGGTCAGATAGTTGGCCCAGCACGCCTCCCACATCTGTAGCGCCATGTGCTCGGGGAACTCTCTCTTGAAACACCTGCAATACAATAGAGATGGAAGTAGTCGGTCAGATAGTTGGCCCAGCACGCCTCCCACATCTGTAGCGCCATGTGCTCGGGGAACTCTCTCTTGAAACACCTGCAATACAATAGAGATGGAAGTAGTCAGTCAGATAGTTGGCCCAGCACGCCTCCCACATCTGTAGCGCCATGTGCTCGGGGAACTCTCTCTTGAAACACCTGCAATACAATAGAGATGGAAGTCCAGGGTGCGAATCGTTCAATTTACAGAGGGGGGGATAGGAAAGGAAAAAAAACGAGAATATTGGGGAATTTACAAAGGCGAAAAATACGATTGCTCACGAATACAATGGGGGGACTGGGGGGAGGGCCCCCCAGTATCATGCGGGTCCCAGGCGCATAGCCCCGGGAAATTTTTTGAATTTCAAGATTGGATTTGGTGCATTTATACGCAATTTGTACACTATTTAAAGCCCTTTTTCATCACGACATGTCATTAAGAATTTCTTTTAATTTAAAGGGAAATCAGAAGTGGTGGGCAAGTAAAATAAATCTTGGAATAAATAAATCTTATCAATTACAGCTTATTTGCTAATAAAGGGAATTAGACAGTTGTTTTGAGTGACAATTTATTTTTATTTTAGATTTATTTCTGAAAAAGTAGAACTAGTCTGTAGATTAAAATTTAAAAGTCATCATTTTACAGAGGGGGGGAAATATCTATCCCCCCCTGGGATGCTTCATTGGGAAACCGAGCTGGGGATGAGAAAACCAGAGGAGGAGAAGAAGAAGAAGAAGAAGAAGAAGAAGAAGAAGAAGAAGAAGAAGATAATTTTTAATAAAC
Source organism: Leuctra nigra (assembly GCA_934045905.1). NCBI lineage: Eukaryota > Metazoa > Arthropoda > Insecta > Plecoptera > Leuctridae > Leuctra > Leuctra nigra. The sequence continues at coordinate 4,146,811 of OW203765.1, forward strand.
CAAGATTATGGACTGGGTATGATGATTATAACTAATATCATATTGTACCAAGTTTTTAATTGTGTCATGTTTCTTGAGTGCTGGTGTATTACCAAGAGTAGTTGTTTTTTTATAAAATTATCTCAATGATGTAAGAAAACATTGTCTCTATCAAGTGTTTGTGTGAACGAACGTGTATGAACGTACAGCAGGATCCAGCGGTGGCAGAAGAGCAGCTCCATGGCGTCCGTATGGCGCACCAGATGGGCGTAGAAGTCCGGCACCATGATTCGGATCAACTCCCGCAGGAAGCTCTGAGAACCAGATGCAACCGGTCAGTACAAGTCCTCGTCAACTCAAACGCACAAGTAGCGCTCACAGCATGTTTAGAACTTATGTTTTCATAGCTTGATTACGAGTAGTATTGTTAATTTCTCAAGATCCTTTTTTCGGAAAATTTTCTCATGAAACTTCTTCAAGAAGATTCAAGAGAGATTTCTCTCATCGAGAAATTTTTGAGAATTTTCAGATTTTAGCAAATTTTCAATTGAAGATGATACCTACTACATGTTCAATTAAGTTGTGGACTTATGTCAACAACCATTCTCTTTCCATTGCTTGTTCAAAGTAAAGGAGGCCAAAATTTGTTAAGTACACACAAATATCAATTTTCCGTTAGGTAATACTTTTTGAATAATTAAGACGGCTGAGTAGTGAGCCTGACCTTGAAGAGATTGTTAATTGATTTGTCTTCTACCAATGTAATTGTTAATAAAATAAGGCTTTGTATGAGTTTAGAACAGTTCAATGCAAATAATTTCATAGCTTGGAATGGTGTATTATTAGTTTTATTTTATCCTACAGCCGTTTTAGTGCCTGAAAATTAGTAAAAATAAAATATGGCCCTAAACGTCTGAAGGACAAAATAAAACTAATAACCCATTCCAAGCTATGAAATAATTTTCATTGAACTATTCTGTACACTCGAACTAAGCCTTATTTTATTAACAATTACATAATATAATGATACAAATCGATTAAAAACTCTACAAGGCTAAAGTTACTACTCCGCCGTCTTAACTCTAAACACTTTAACAGTAGGTGTGATGTTGGCTAGAACTGATGATCTAGAAGGCAGTGCCAACAGGAAGTGAACATAGTCTCTAGTGTGACTAGAGTGGTTACAGTGTTAGTTGCTGGCTGTTTTAGAATAAAGAAGACTACCACATTATATTCTTACGTTTCCATTTTTCTTCGGCACTACCACCATTCCTGCGCACCAATCTGTTGGCTCGTCGACCTTGGAGATAACACCTGCTTTCTCCATCTTCTCAAGTTCCTCTTTTACCTTTGGCAAGAGTGGTATTGCTACTCGACGTGGAACGGCGATGGCGAATGGTTCTGCTCCAGCTTGGAGCCGTATCTTGTACTCGCCTTTCAATTCACCCAATCCCGTGAACAGAGATGGGTATTCTTTCTTGACGTCTCCTTGGCTCAGTGGATCAATCTGCTTTACCGCGTGGATCTGCTGAACTAGGTTTAAACTTCTGATTGCTGGTCGGCCCAGTAGTGCACTGCTTAGGTTGCTGACCACAAAGATGTCTTGAACAGACTTGTTTTGTTTTACTTGAAATGTTGCTTTAAACTGACCTTTGACATCTAAGGTTGCTCGTCCTGGTCCCAGAAGTGTCTTCGTCGTTGGACTAAGCTTATGCTTGGAAAACCTGGATTTGTATTCCTCTTCCGAGAGTACAGTTACATCGGCACCTGTGTCAATTTTGAATTGTGTTCGCTTACCATTTACTAGTAGTGTCACGAACCATGGGTCGTCGGTGGTGTCCCCGTCTATCGTACCTAGATATACTTCGGGTTGCTGGCCTCCGGTTCGCACTTCGTGTACCGTTGACTGCTTCTTCTTACTGCGGCAGTGTTTCTCGAAGTGGCCCATGATGTTACAGCTTCTGCACTTCACCTCCCTCGCTGGACAATCTCGTATCGGGTGAGATGGTGTGCGTCCACATCTGGTACAGCGGTCTGCAGATTTATTCTGACCACTGTAGCTGCTCGACGGCTTGAAATGTTCCTGTTGCTGGTGAGAACGGGCACCTGAATGCTGAAACTTAGGTTTATTTGATTTAACCATATCAACATTCGCATCATTGCTTTCTAACCTCCTCAGGATCTTCTGCTGACCTCGAATGTCTTCATGTACTCGGACCTTATCGATGGCCTTCTTCAAAGTTAGCTCTGCATCCATTTGCAAAGTTTCGGATAACTTGGTGTCTCTAAGACCTACCACTAACCTATCTCTGATAAGTTCTTCCTGTAGTGCTCCATACGCACAATGTTTTACTAATGTATACAATGATGTTATAAACTCAGCCGCTGATTCCCCCTCTTCTTGCTTCCTCTGATGGAATTTGGCTCTTTCAAATATCACATTTCTCCTTTTGACAAAGTGAGAATTAAACTTTTCTACAACCAATTCATAATCATCTTCTTCTAGGGCAGTGAGCTCCATAGAAAGTAAGATATCCTCCGCTTCATCTCCCATACAGTAAATGAGATGATGGACCTGTCTTGACTTACTTGCTTTGTCCAGACAACTTGAAATACGGAAACGCTCGTATCTCCGAATCCACCTGGTCCATGTTTGTGGATCGGTGAAGTCGAATTTTGGAGGTGGTTGTAATTGAGTAGTAGAATCGGCTTGAGGTAATGGCTGTTGTTGAACATGAACATTGGCCTCATCTCCGAGCACCATTTTTTCTTGCTTTTCTTACACCGAAAATAACGTAATACTGCGTAAATTTACTGGTTTTCTTACTCACGCGCCGCCACCATGTGTTGTTATCAATCAATACTTAATAAACTACATAAGTTATTTAATTGAAACAGATAATTATAAGAATATAATGTGGTAGTCTTCTTTATTCTAAAACAGCCAGCAACTAACACTGTAACCACTCTAGTCACACTAGAGACTATGTTCACTTCCTGTTGGCACTGCCTTCTAGAATAAGAATATGTGTAGATCTTACACACCTGAATAGAAGTGTCCAGCGGGAGCGTCATATTATGCCTGCTATGGAAGAAACCTTGGGACACCTAGGTAGAGCAACTGTGTTCAGCAAATTAGACGCGAATTCGGGATTCTGGCAGATCAAGCTTTCCGAAGAGTCACGTAAGCTCACAACCTTTATTACTCCCTATGGTAGGTATTGGTTCAACAGGGTTCCATTCGGGATAACTTCGGCACCAGAAGTGTATCAAAGGAAAATGTCGGAACTACTCGAAGGACTACCCGGAGTAGTATGTCACATGGACGATGTTCTTATCTTTGGGGAAACAAGGAAAGAACACGATCAACGACTGTCAGCAGTGCTTACAGCAATCAGTAATGCAGGTGTCACACTGAATGAAGCAAAATGTGAATTTGGTGTCAGCACAGTCAAGTTTCTGGGTTACATTCTAGGAGAGTCTGGAGTGAAAGTTGATCCCAGCAAGACATCAGCAATAAATCTCATGAAAAGTCCGAAAGATGTTTCAGGCGTAAGAAGACTTCTGGGGATGACTAACCAACTAATGAAGTTCGTTCCTAATCTGGCAGTAATGACAAAACCAATTCGCGAACTCTTGTCAGGAGACAACTTTCAGTGGGGAGCGCCTCAAGAAGAAGCTTTTACAAAAATCAAGGAGAAGTTGACGACGACCCCGACGTTAATGTTCTACGACGTCAATAGGGAGATCCGTTTAACGACAGACGCATCATCGTTTGGTTTGGGATGTGTTCTGGAACAGCTGGACGAGTCCAATGTTTGGCGGCCAGTAGCGTACGCATCCAGATCACTCACCGACACTGAAACCAGGTATGCCCAGATCGAGAAGGAAGCTTTGGGAATTGTATGGGCATGTGACAGGTTCCAGAATTTCCTCATAGGTAAACAGTTCCATGTACATACTGATCATTTACCTCTTGTTCCCATAATGCTAAAGAAGTCTCTGAGCGATCTGTCACCAAGAATTCTGAGAATGAGAATGAAATTGATGAGATTTGCATTTACTATCTCGCATGTTCCAGGTAAAGATCTACATACGGCAGACACTCTGTCCAGAGAGCCGGTAGAAATTGCTTCTGCTCAATGTTGTGAGTTTGAAGCAGAGATAAACGAATGTGTTGACCAGGTCATAGGAGAGCTTCCAGCAACGGATGCACGTCTCGACGAGATAAGGAAAGCCCAGCAAGAGGATCGTACATCTCAACAAGTCAAAAGATACATTGCTGACGGGTGGCCATCGAAGCGAGACCTAGCAGCCAATGCCGCTCCATTCTTTCAAGAAAGAGGTAACCTGACTGTCCAGCAGGGACTTCTGATGAAAGACCAACGACTGTACATACCAGGAAGTATGCAGAAGGAAATTCTACATAGAATCCATGAAGGTCACTTAGGGATTAATAAATGTAGAGAGAGAGCCAGACAGTCAGTGTGGTGGCCAGGAATGAGCCAGCATATTATAGATGTAGTTAACAAATGTCAACATTGTTTGGAACACCGGGAAAATCCACAAGAACCGTTATTGACAACACCTTTGCCAGAGCGAGCATGGCAGAGAGTAGCCATGGATTTGTTTCAACTCAAGGAACACAAGTATTTGATAATTGTAGATTATTACTCAAAGTTCCCTGAAGTATTATTGTTGGATAAAACCACCAGCAAGTATGTCATCAATCGCATCAAGTCGGTATTTGCGAGGTATGGAATTCCGGAAGAAGTTGTTTCAGACAACGGACCGCAGTTCAGCTCAGACGAGTTTCGAAGATTCGCAACAACCTACGGATTCAAGCATGTGACCAGCAGCCCAAGATATCCAAAGGCGAACGGACTTGCGGAACGGACAGTGAAAACCATGAAAGGTATCCTGCAGAAGTCAGAAGATGTATATCTCGGAATGCTAGCATACCGATCAACACCACTAGCATCAGGGCGTAGTCCGGCGCAGATGCTAATGAGCCGACAGCCAAGAACAACGCTAGTAACTGCTTCGGACAACCTACTACCTAATCAAATCAACACCCAAGCGTGGAGAAGGAGGGAAGAGGCTAGGAAAGCGAAGCAGAAGCACGATTACGACCGAAGACATCGTGCCAGAGAGTTACCACCGTTAGAATTAGGTTCACATGTATATGTTACAGATCAGAAGAAATATGGCCAGGTGATAGCAGCCGGTACCACTCCGCGGTCATATCATGTAGATACATCAGAGGGGACACTCAGAAGAAATCGAGTCCACCTCATGCCATCACCGAAACCAGATGTGCCCGGTCCGGCAGCAGCGGACGAGCCACAGGATGAACCACAGGATGAACCAGCAACACCACCCGGAGCATATCGTTCTAGGCGGGGCAGAGTCATTCAAAGACCACAAAGATTCAATGATTATTAGCATTGTCTAATTCTAACATTTGTACTATTAGTTTGAAATTTCATAAGTTGTATTCATGTTTGTTAGTACCCAAAAAGGGGGATGTGATGTTGGCTAGAACTGATGATCTAGAAGGCAGTGCCAACAGGAAGTGAACATAGTCTCTAGTGTGACTAGAGTGGTTACAGTGTTAGTTGCTGGCTGTTTTAGAATAAAGAAGACTACCACATTATATTCTTATAATTATCTGTTTCAATTAAATAACTTATGTAGTTTATTAAGTATTGATTGATAACAACACAGTAGGTAGGTAGATACCAAGGACGGTGAATAGGGGGAGGTTGCTCCGATTCATAGGGACTACGCGCCACTCGCCTCAGGGCGTGTGACGTCACTGTGGACCACCTGTCTCTAGCGGGTCGTCAAGCGCTCGCTGTATTGTATGTCTCTCCATGCAGCCGCGTGCATCTTAGTTCGTCGAGGTGTTTCATAATCGTTGTTTTTACGTATTACAATTCTTGTATAGTAGATATTCATGATGTACATACTTCACTATGCCGGGAACACGATGTACAGTGATTCTTTGCAATAACAGCTCGAAAACACAAGAAAAAGTCCTGACGATCAGCACATTATAGCTGTCACCGGTTTCCAAATCATGGAATAGGCCAAAAATTTAACTAATCATGGTTGTACCAAATACCACAATGTCATAATTTGTTGTTATTATAATTAGTATTATTATTCAAATTATAGATTTTGCTCAATACCTGTAAATTTTATAATCAATCAAGACTTCGGTTTTCCTGCTATAGGTACCTACTGCAAAATTTATGTACCTATGATATATGTATCATGATTTATCTAATCATGGTTGTAACTTGTACCAAATACCATAATGCCATAATTTTTATATTTTTATTAGTAGTGGTTAAATTAGATTTTGTTCAATAATTAAAAATAATTGCTGATTAGATGTATAATTTTGATTGAGAATAAACCATCAAGCCCGATTTACACGGTGCAATTTCTTGAACAACTTCTGTGCCACAGTTTATCTGCTCGTGCGCAATGTCACTTTTGAGATAATAAAGTGACTCTGCACATGTGCAGAACTTTTGTGGAATAGAAATTGTTCAAGAAATTGCACCGTGTAAATGGGGCTTAAGGTTGATATTTGTGGAGTAGGTAAAATAATAATCTTCTTCTGGTTCCGACAATGCTGTCAGGTCAGACAGTGGGAGCTCCTACTGGGTCTAGGGCCTCGGATCTCTTCCAAACCGGCTGGCCAGGCCTGACGTTTCATCCTCCTCCTCCTCTTCTTCATCCTCGTCACCTTCCTCCAACTTCTCCACCAGCGCCCTCCAGATCCTCCTGTCCTCCCACCACTTATCTGCTTCCACTTTCTGCCACCTTTGCTGCCTGTCCTCCACGTCTTCTCTGATAAGACCTCTCCACTTCTCTCTTGGTCTCCCCACTCTTCTTCTTCCCACCACTGTTTCTTCAAACTCCTGTCTTGGTATTCTCTTGAGATCCATTCTTTTCATGTGTCCAAACCAACGCAATCTCTCTCTACCCATCTTGTAGCTCAAACTTTCCACTCCCAGCTCCTTCCTAATACAACGGCTTCTCAACCTGTCCATCTTTGTTACTCCCTTCACACTTCTTAGGAATTTCATCTCCGCTGCCTCCAGCTGGCTGCGTTCCTTATTTCCAATCCCCCATGTAACTGCTCCGTATGTTAGTATTGGTAAAAAATACATTTTATACATGAGCAGTTTACACTGGCGAGGGAAATCTTCGTTCCACAGCAGCTTGCGAACAGCTTGGTAGAAGGACTCGGCTTTTTGAATTCTCGCCTTCACCTCTGCATCCACCTTCGCCTCCTTAGTTAGTATACTTCCCAAGTATTTGAATGCATCCACCTCTCTCAGCTCCTTCCCACGTAACCTAATTCTTATCCTCTTTCTCAATGTTTTCCTTCTCTCCATTTTCAATATTTCGCTCTTATCTTGGCTAATCTTCAGTCCCACTTCCTCCGTTACTTCACTCCAACGATTTATCTTCTCTTGTAGTTCTTCTCCACTTTCACCCCAAATGAGCACATCATCAGCATAGACTAAAGTTCTCGAATCTCTGCCCTCCTTTTCTTCAACCATTTTCAGCAGATCATCCATCACTATTACAAAGAGAGATGGGGACAAAACGCTACCTTGACGTAGACCTTCCTGTACCCCAAACCACTCTGATCTCCCTATGTCTGTCTGTACACTGCTGACACTTCTCTCATATGTACATTTAATCCTTTCAATAAGACCATTGCTCACTTCCTTCTTCCTCAAACTCTCCCACACCACCTTTCGTTCTAAATCCAAAAACGCCATGTACATCACTTGCCCACTCTCCCATCTCCGTTCCATTAACTGCCTTACCGCAAATAAAGCATCCGTGGTTGCCCGTCCCCTCCTAAAGCCATATTGTTCTTCTCTTAACCCTTCCTCCACAAAACCTTTTAAACGGGTCTCGACCATCTTCTCGTATAACTTTGCACACTGACACAACAGAGTCACTCCCCTGTAGTTACTACAAGCCTTACGGTCCCCCTTCTTGAACAGTGGCACTCCCCTGTAGTTACTACAAGCCTTACGGTCCCCCTTCTTGAACAGTGGCACTCCCCTGTAGTTACTACAAGCCTTACGGTCCCCCTTCTTGAACAGAGTCACTCCCCTGTAGTTACTACAAGCCTTACGGTCCCCCTTCTTGAACAGTGGCACTCCCCTGTAGTTACTACAAGCCTTACGGTCCCCCTTCTTGAACAGTGGCACTATTATACCTTTTCTCCAGTCGTCGGGAATCTTCATTTCCTTCCAAACTGCTAGTATTACACGGTGCAGCCACTTTTTTCCTGTTTCTCCTGCCGCTTTTACCATTTCCATTGTCACCTCGTCTATTCCTGGAGCTCGCCCATTCTTCATCTCTCCCAGTGCTTTCCCAACTTCCATTTCGCTTACATCTGCTTCCTCTCTCTCCTCTCCTGTGCCTCCTTCTCCCTCTGCTCTTCTCTCTTGTTCTTTCCCTTGTTCTGTGGCACCTGATTGCACATTGAGAAGGGTCTCAAAGTACTCTTTCCACATTTTGATTACATCATCTGGATTTACTACGAGTTCGCCGTTGCTATTTTTCATCGTTCGGACTTCTTCTTGAACTCCTCTTTTTCTTTTCACCAGTCCGTATATCATTTTCTTGTTTCCTTCGAAATCCTTCTCAAGCTTACTTGCAAGTTCGTCCATTGCTTTCTTCTTCTCCTCCCGAACAATCTTGGCCACATTTATTTTACACTGTCGATACTCTTCTGCATTCTCTGAGGATCTTTTACATTATGTAAAAGGTATTATGTAGGTATTATGTAAAGGTATTACATAAAGGTATTATGTAGGTATTACATAATTTTATTCAATCCTTATTTTATCTCTTCAAATTATCTCTCTGTCCACGACAATAATTACGACAATTTCAACTTGCAATTTGTTGTACCAACTTGTCTCATATTTGTATTTTTATGGTAAATTTGCATTCTCTATAATTCCAAATAAAAGTAACTAAGACGCATGATTTTTACTCATGAAATTACGGCTTTGTCATTGGATGAAAATAAATCCAATTCTCAAAATTACAGCGCAGTATCAAAAAACTTTTTCCTACTTAGGTACCTACCTATTAATTATTGTATAGCTTAGCTAATTAACTTGCTGTATCAAATAACAATAAAAGATCCATTTTAAAACACTTTAATTATATTGCGTTTACCACATTCTTCAGTTTGATACGTCACACGACATGGTCCCAATCGATTTTGTAATTATTAATTTAATAATTACAAAACTAAGAAAACGCTCGGTGTAACGCGTTGATGAGCGAGCACCGACACGCACGACATCGCCAATCATAGCACGATCCATTCAATCAAAGATAACTAACTATACATTATTTATTACCAATTTTCCTTGCAACTTTTCATAAACACTCTAAATCAATTAAATAACAGATTATTGTACTGATATTTTTCCATCAATCTCTTTGGACAGATATTCAAACACTTAAAACAGCAATAAGTCTGTGAATTCTTGACCGATTGGGCTGAAAATGTGTAAAATATGATGCTATCTATTCAAAACGTTGTTTTCATAACTGTGAAACACAATCCATATCGTGAAAATGAATTAAATAAATTAAAAAAAAAAAAAAAATTAAAATAAAAAAAAAAATTTATAAAAAAAAAAATAAAAAAAAATTATTTTAGATCTAGTCGGGCGCTAGCTCGACGCTGCCAAGCACCGCTCTAATACAACGTGCGAGCTACTACCAGAGACTTATACCGCAACGGCTTAAGTGGTCGAAACGAGGTGTCGACAGGCATACATGCAGTGAGAAATGAAAGTTGAAAATCATGGTTATCGGGTATATTTAGCCACCTGACAACACCTAACCAAATATCAAAGTGCTGCATTCATCCCTTTGGGGTGAATTTTGGGCCTCAAACATGCAAGGATTGACTTTCATGTTGGCTGGCTGGCTAGCTAGCTAGCTAGGCACGTCGTTTTGCTTGCCCTTTTCTACAGATTGCACGGTTTGGTCTAGAGAGTTGAAATTTGGTAGACACATAGAGTCCCCCTTCTCACGCGTACTTCTGAAAGAAAATCTGAAATATTTTGACCGGAAGTGAATTTATCCAATTTTAAATTTTAATTTTTTTCAAAAGTCAAACGGGTCCATCGACAGTTTTGAAATTTGGCAACATTAAAGACAATGTATTGCTAGACACTCCACTTCAAGAAAAAACAAAATTTTCAAACCGGAAGTGGAAAAATTATCAATATTAAGCGTTCCGCTCTTCCCCTTCATCTACCAACACAGCAGCTTCGCTGTCAACTCCACATATCCTGTCGGCCTGAATAGCTGAATTATCGGAGGCAGCTGGCTTGTGTTCCTGCATAACGGGTTCGATTCCCGATCCTAGAAAAACTTTTTTTTCACATCATCCTTTTTTAATTTGTGTAAGCGATGATACCTTCCAGTATATATATTCAAATGAGAGGTCGAGGGATGCTGTGTAGATCATCAATAACCCGAAACATCGCCATCGCGGCACGCCGATTGCCATCGCGATCACAGATAGTATCAGGTTCGTAGGTAATGCTGCAGGTATGACGAGCGACATTGCGTCTTGTTGAAATCTTCGCCCATTTGCTAGTTTAGTGGTTACGAACGGCATACAGTATCGCCGTCCTGTTGGCGCAATAGACAGTGCATTGGCTTACGGTGTTAGGGGTCGCCGGTTCGATACCGGCCGGGGTCGTACTTTTTTATTTGCAATTTTTACAAGTTTTAATTCTGCCTAACCATAGAGTTATTTTTTTAAGTTGCACAGTTTTAATTTTCGCCAGTTCGACTTTGTCTATACCCATAGAGAGTTTTATTCCTTAGGCTGCCCAGTAAAACTTATGCGCGCGCCCTACGCCGCCTGGAGCACCTTCTGTCTCTAGCCGCTCGTAGAATTCTAGGTGAACTTCATAATTTTGTCACATTGAAAGATTCAAACCTCAAATATACCTCAATATGACGACAGAATATGACGTAGTATCAACCATTTGAGAAAACTCGTTTGGATAGTTATTATGGATATCCAAGTATTGAGACAACAAACGAATAACAGACATCGATTCCGTTTCATAATGAAATCTTTAGTTCTACTACTTCACGTACCTATGAACAGACATGGGCAAAATACTCTGTTTCAATGTATTTGGAATACAAGATACTGATACTTTCAATTTGGGTATCTAAAATACAAGATACAAGATACATTTTAGAGATGTATTTAAAATACAAGATACAAGATAGTATCTTTAGATACTTCAAAAAAGATACATTTAAAGATCATTTTTTTTATTCTCATACATATCATCCAACAGTAAAAAATTTAGGGACTTACTTTCTAAATTAAATTTTAATTTGTTCTATTTGTAAGGCAACATACTTAAGACGGCTGGGTAGTGAGTTTGACCTTGAAGAGTTTTTTAATCGATTTTTATCAATATCTTTTTCCAGTGTAATTGAGCGAGCGTAGCGAGCGTCACCACGGTACTCTTATGGCACTTTCTCTGTGTGTTTTTTTTTGTTTTTTTTTTGTCTGCACTGCCGAGGTCAAACCGCACAACCAATCGATCTGAAATTTTGCACACGTACTAACGTGATCTATGCGGTCTCTGGGATCGTTTTTGAAAGGGATCTTGTGATTGGTTCAAATTTAAAAAAAATTATCTTTCGATTGGGAATTTGAAAATTTCCCGTTCAATTTGAAATTTTGATAAGTCATTACGACCAACATTTTGCCCAATCAAACAAAATTTCATCCAATTAAAATTAAAAAAATTATTTAATGTGTTTTTTGAAATTTAAACTAGAACCGTATCACCGATCAACTTAAAACGTTGCATGGTCATTGGGACCAACATAATCTGTATTTTTGACTACTTTCAGACTATTCTGTGTTTAAATCCAAAAGTAATTGACATTTTACGGACATTTTGCGTGTTGGCTGTCAAATTTCTCGAAAATGTTGATCACGGCTACTTTGACTCTTCAGTTCTAATCCAAGGTAGTTGAGCAAAACTTTTAAACGCATATGAAACTAATAATTACCGTTCAACAGATCGATCTGATATTGTGTACACACACTAATATCGTATGAGTGGTCCCAGGTATATTTTTTGAAAGAGATTCTGTGATTTTTGAATATTTACTGGGAACGTAGTTCAATTATAAAGGTTCAATCGATCAACTTAAAACTTTACATGGTTATTGGGACTAATATTTGAGTGATATTTGGAGATTTTTAAACAAGTCTGTGAAAAATTCAAGAAATTGGCTTTTAATGATATTTTTGATAGACGCAGAATTTCGGTTCGAGGTGTTACGCGTATCCGTGCTCGCTCATCAACGCGTTTCACAGAGCGTTTTCCTAGTTGTTAACAAAATAGGGCTATGGACGTGAATTCAGAACAGTTCAATGAAAATAATTTCATAGTTTGGAATAAGCTATTAGTTTTATTGTGTCCAACAGGTGTTTAGAACCCGAAAATTACTAAATTTTCGGGTTTTAAACACCTGTTGGACAAAATACAACTAATAACTTATTCCAAACTATGAAATTATTTTCATTGAACTGTTCTGAATTCACGTCCATAGCCCTATTTTGTTAACAATTACACTGGAAAAAGATATTGATAAAAATCGATTAAGAAACTCGTTAATGCCACGCTCACTACCAAGCCCTCTTAACATTTTCTTGATCGATTCAATACGGCAACGTGTATTATTTGATGCTTGTTTGAAATCAAGCAAGAGATCAAGCTATCTTTGAAATTCTAGGCGCATAAAAATGTATCTTGTATTTTAAATCTTCAAAAAAGATACAAAATACTTTAGAAATGGGTATTTAAAATACAAGATACAGATACATTTGGCTCATGTATTTAAAATACTAGATACAAGATACAAATGTATCTAAGATACGTATCTTAAGATACAAGTATCTAGATACTGCCCATGTCTGCCTATGAATATTATAATGTCTAAATTTATTTCGGTTTCGAGAGTATGGAAACTTCGTTTTGTGTAGAATAAAGAATAATAGGTTAACTACGCACAATGAACAATAGTTTTGTATTCTGACGCCAATCGATTGCCTCACGCGGAATCTTCCGTCTGTGAGCTTACAAACATGGTCAACAATATGTAATGGCATTTTTAAAAGAATACCTACCTAAATGCACGAAATAATTCATTCTGTCTAAAATATCGAAACGCAAACAATAAATCAATATGTATCAACAATATGCCATCATCATCAGGAATAAGGACCGGTAGACTAATTGATTGTATGATCTATGCGTAATAAACACATAAACACCCCCCCCCCCCTCACACACACACCATAATCAATAAACAAATAATAAAAGGTCAATTAATATCGTGAATCCATTGCTTGGAAAATACACAAAGCACATTCAGATCTAGAGATAAACATTCAGTGGCTGGTGGATAAGGGGTGGGGGTTGTGTTGTGATTATCAGAGGTTTGGTTTCCTATGTTGTCTTGACACAAAAGAAATACAAATGTACGTAGATGACACTTGTTTTAGAATGTAACATAATAGATTCTGCTGCAGTAGGAGGCTGTCTTCTAGCACAGTTGTATTTTCAAATAACTTATTTTCACACTATTTATTGTAAAATTGTATACTTCAAGATAATGAGTAAGCACACAACCCGTTCGAAGAAGACTTCCCCAGGGTAAAATTAGTATTCGTAAAGGACTTTTCTTTAAAGCTATTTCATTCAAAATAAATTTAGAAAAATCTTATTCATAAATTACATTCATAACTATATCTAGTCGGACGCTGCCAAGCACCGCTCTAATACAACGTGCGAGCTACTACCAGAGACTTATACCGCAACGGCTTAAGTGGTCGAAACGAGGTGTCGACAGGCATACATGCAGTGAGAAATGAAAGTTGAAAATCATGGTTATCGGGTATATTTAGCCACCTGACAACACCTAACCAAATATCAAAGTGCTGCGTTCATACCTTCGGGGTGAATTTTGGGCCTCAAACATGCAAGGATTGACTTTCATGGTGGCTGGCTGGCTGGCTGGCTGGCTAGCTAGCTAGGCACGTCGTTTTGCTTGCCCTTTTCTACAGATTGCACGGTTTGGTCTAGAGAGTTGAAATTTGGTAGACACATAGAGTCCCCCTTCTCACGCGTACTTCTGAAAGAAAATCTGAAATATTTTGACCGGAAGTGAATTTATCCAATTTTAAATTTTAATTTTTTTCAAAAGTCAAACGGGTCCATCGACAGTTTTGAAATTTGGCAACATTAAAGACAATGTATTGCTAGACACTCCACTTCAAGAAAAAACAAAAATTTCAAACCGGAAGTGGAAAATTTATCAATATTAAGCATTCCGCTCTTCCCCTTCATCTACTAACTTACTGCATGTTGAAATCTTCGGAAGAATAGGAGGAAAATTGTCGTACTGGTCAAGATGTATGGTATACAACACCATAATTAAGCCACATTTCGAATATGGAGCAACAATTCTCTTACATGTAAATAAAAATCACTTGGATAGATTACAAATATTACAAAATAAGGCCATGAGAACGATCATCAGATGTGGTAGAGAAACACCTATCTTGACAATGTTAGACATGCTGGAGTGGCTGAGTATTAAGCAGTCTGTGTTACTATTAGTTCTTATATTTATGTTTAAAATTAGTATTGGCCTTATGCCACAATACATCTTAGATAAATTAGATAATGTTAAAACAATTCATAATATTAGTACTAGAGCAGCCAGCAGTGGAATGTGGTTTAAGAAACACTGTTATAGTAAGAAATGGTATGCATCAATTTTTAACACTGGAAGCAAAATTTATGACAGGTTACCTGTAGACATTAGAAATGAAAAACATGTATGTTCATTTAAAGCTCATTGTATTGTGTGGATAAAGCGACAATCAGTTGATGATGTATTCTAAGTGTAATATATGTGCTGTTGGTAACAAGTGTATCTGTAATGTTACTGGCTTAGTAAGCTAAATAAAATCTATAAATACAAAAAAAAATACAATTTGCTTGTTATAGAAATCGGCAGCAGACTGCGTCTCGATAGATATTTGTCGACTAATTGTGCTGTTCATAGAAGAATTCATTATGCACTTCATAATTTTGTCACATTGAAAGATTCAAACCTCAAAAATAGGTACCTCAATATGACGACAGAATATGACGTAGTATCAACCATTTGAGAAAACTAGTTTGGATAGTATTTATGGATATTCAAGTATTGGGACAATAATACAAACGAATAACAGACATCGATTCCGTTCCATAATGACATCTTTATTTCTACTACTTCACGTATGAATATTATAATATCTAAGTTTATTTCAGTTTCGAGAGTATGGAAACTTCGTTTTGTGTAGAATAAAGAATAATAGATTAACTACGCACAATGAACAATGGTATTCTGACGCCAATCGAATGCCTTGTGCGAAAGGTGTTTACAAACATGTTCAATTATGCAATGGCATTTTTAAAAGAATACCTAATGCACGAAATAATTCATACTGTCTAAAATATCAAAACAAACAATAAATCAATTAGATGCATCAACAATATGCCATCACTATCAGGAATAAAGACCGGTAGACTAATTGAGTGTATGATCTATGCGTAATAAACACATACACCCCCCCCCCCCCCCCCACACACACACCATAATCAATAAACAACAACAATAAAAGGTCATTTAATATCGTGAATCGTCATTGCTTGGAGAATAAACAATTCACATTCAGATCTATTCAGTGGCTGGTGTATTAGGGGTGGGGGTTGTGTTGTGAGCGTATCAGAGGTTTGGTTTCCTATGTTGTCTTGACACTTTTAAACGAATACAAATGTACGTAGATGACACTTGTTTTGGAATATAACATAATAGATTCTGCTGCAGTAGGAGGCTGTCTTCTAGCACAATTGTATTTTCAAATAACTTATTTTCACACTATTTATTGTAAAATTGTATACTTCAAGACAATGAGTAAGCACACGACTCGTTCGAAGACGTCCCCAGGGTAAAATTAGTAATCGTAAAGGACTTTTATTTAAAGCCATTTCATTCAAAATGAAATAAAAAAATCTTATTCATAAATTACATTCATAACTATATTTGGTACTTTTTAAAAGAATTTGAACATTAGCTTGTATATTACATGACGTGTTGGATAAAGTCATATTTTAAACAATGTTTTTTTCACTTGAGTCTTGACGAGCAACAGTTTTTTTTAAATGTATAGGTACGCACTGAATGGGACCGAGGAGATAAAATACGCTCAGTGTTACCATTTTTTCTCATTGTTATCATATATATATATATATATTTTTTTTTAATCATTTGAGATTTTTTATGTTAATTATCATTTAGTGAGATTTAAACAAAATATGGGTAGGTACATTGATTTTTAATTGATTGTCCCTCGTACATACCGATGTAAGCGGTAGACACCTTAGGGAATTTATAAGCGTGTGATCAAGGATTATGCGTCTGTTCTCCGGCAAAAATAGTGCTTTAGCTTCTCGGGTATCTTGGCAATCAGTCAGGTACAATCAGGTTGACCGTTCTTTGTTGGTTTGTTCGTGTGTTGGTGTGTTTTGTGACTGTTAATGATATACGTCCTACTCCTTCCCAACCAGCACTATAAACACCAGGTGGCTCAGCTAGTTAATCTTAAAGGAACTCTAGGTTGACATCTTCAAAATCAATTTTCACAACAAGGCAATATCAAATGGCCACATCCTTTGCCGTAATTCCTTTAACTTTCAGTAGTGTCTCTCTGCGCATGAACAAAGGAAAAGGCTTCTTGGTATGAACGTTCTTATTTTCTCCTACACCCTTTGACCGATCTCAACCAAATTTGGTGTACTCATTCTATATGAAATAACCCATACCGTATGATACTTGATCCCTTCCAACATCCCCTAATTTAAAAAATCACCCGTAGGTAATAATAGAAAATTATATATGCATATTCTGCATAACCCCACTCGTGATCTTTGGTACGTTTTTAAACTGTTGGCGGAAAAATTTGCGGCATAATCCATGTTATGGAACTATCACTAAACAGCAGTGTTGGATTAGTTCCTCAAAAAAAGGAACTAGTTCCAGTTCAAATAAAGAACTGGTTAGTTACCTACCTGGAAAGTTTCCAGAAACTGGAAAGTTAACTTATGAAATAGGTTCCTTTTAAGTTATATTGCCTTCCAAAACACATCCGGATTTTATTTAAAATGTGCTGTAAACATCTGTAAGCCTTAACGCTTTACCAATAGAGTTTAAATTACACAAAAAAGTTAACTTAGAAGAATTTAAAATTAAGGAAACGCATTTACAATCATCTACCTTTCGTGTACCTTTCAGTTTACCAACTGGCAACTAATATGCGTAGTACGAGATGACGCACAAATTCCGGTCTACACCGGAACAATACACCTACAATTTACGTTATTCACAAGTTGTGAACTTTTAGCAATTTAAAAGTTGAGATAACTCATATTCAACCAAAAGAAATTGACCCTTTCGTTATACTAACTTGGGAACTATTGGAAGAAAAACAGAAATTTTTAGACAAGAAGTGACGTTGTTGGCGTTAACAATGTAATGATAGGTAACACTCAATGATCAATGAAAGCTGCTGTAAACTACCACCTCATGTGACATGTTGTACAAAAACAAAAACTTGTATATAGACTGCCAAGCACCTTTCCCCCTAAAAAGATTGAGATCTAAAAGAAGGTCGCAGCAATAATATATTGTTGAAACATTTTCGCACTTAAAATTCGTGAAATCATTTCGCCCAGTTACTGCCGCCAAGCACAACATTATAAACCAAACATTGTACCCAAATTTGAGATTGAAAAAATCTCTATGTGAACCATCATAGTATAAACTTTAAAACAATTATACTCATTTAAAACTAAAAATAGAAAGTATTCAAATTTTAAAAACGTAAACAAAATCAATTTAAAAACATTTTTTTTTTACATAACTTAAAATACAAATTAAAAAAAATTATTTAAAATTAAATAAAACAAAATAAAAGTAAAAAAAATAAAAATAAAGCTTGGCGCATTGAATTTGCACCGTCATGTTGACTTCTTCCTTCTTTCCTTCATCACCTTCTTCTTCCTCTTTCTTTCGTCGTCTCCTTGGTCGACATTTTCTTTTTAAGTTGCCCCCTCCTTGACACAATGCGCCAAGCTTTATTTTTATTTTTTTTACTTTTATTTTGTTTTATTTAATTTTAAATAATTTTTTTTAATTTGTATTTTAAGTTATGTAAAAAAAAAATGTTTTTAAATTGATTTTGTTTACGTTTTTAAAATTTGAATACATTCTATTTTTAGTTTTAAATGAGTATAATTGTTTTAAAGTTTATACTATGATGGTTCACATAGAGATTTTTTCAATCTCAAATTTGGGTACAATGTTTGGTTTATAATGTTGTGCTTGGCGGCAGTAACTGGGCGAAATGATTTCACGAATTTTAAGTGCGAAAATGTTTCAACAATATATTATTGCTGCGACCTTCTTTTAGATCTCAATCTTTTTAGGGGGAAAGGTGCTTGGCAGTCTATATACAAGTTTTTGTTTTTGTACATAAGGTATACCTATACCTATGTATATGAAATACCTACATTACATTTTGACTACATTATGTATTGCAATATGATCCACTAAGAAAAGAATCTGTCTTACATTGATATTGAGAATAGCCATCTATAAACTTTGCTTTGCTACATAGAGCAACCCAGAATGCAGTGGAATTTCTGTTTTGAAATGTCATTTCTGACAGTTATTAAAACTGTCAATAAGTGCATCTATGTTCTTGACTGGTAGGGCTGAAAATTTGTAAAATAAGAGACAATGTTGGTCTGAACGACCATGCAAAATATGAGTTTGATTGATCAGATTAATCGAAGACCATTTGATAGGTCAAATGGTGGTGTGGCTATAGGCCATTTTAAATTAAGTATACAAATGTCAGTAAAATCTCTATTACTCTTGAAGCTCATTACAGATTTGTAAAAAATCACTTATAATGCTGGTACACATGACCTTGCAAAATTTGGTGATGATCGGTCAAACTATTGCAGTTATATACACAGAGTTTCCTTCATCCCCATTGCCAAGCTAACTATAACTACACATCAAGTTTCCGATGCAACCAATGGAGCGAACTTGCTGAAAATCATTTTGACCATAACGAGAATAGTAATTTAAGTTGTGTGAAAAAATTGGCCTGATCCATTACTTCGTTTGGCAGGAGACGCCAAATGCACAAATAAACACACAAAAAAACAGAGATTCGAGCCATAAGTTTCAAGTGGAGACGCTCGCTCCGCTCGCTTAATAAATACTTAATTTAATTACAATTTAAACCAAAATACTTAAGTGGCATGATAATACCTATTCATAGAGCCAGTTTTAAATGGTGATTTTATTTCTTAAAATTCGTTTTTAAAATCATCAATTTCGTTTTTTGTGTTTTTTCTGGAAGAGGGATTTCGCGATTTTGTGGTGATATTAAATTGGTTATAAAACACATTGTAATAGCCCCCAGAAACCATAATTTGATGAAAAACATGTATGCCACATTGGAGTAGGGATTGGAATTGATTGGTCATGCACTATTAGCACTGAAATAGGCTTGTCTAGAATGGCGTCTTTAATGCTCTGTAATGTCTTTTCCCCAACCCACATTTTCTCTGTGTAGATGATACGTAATATTTAAAATTTCATGACGCAAAATGTATAGTTTGACAAGATATTTTCTTTCCCAATCCAACAATTTTCAGTGCAGTAATTGTTCCAAAATATCCTTCTGAATAGTTGCGACTGGTTGAGGGTGGAAGGGGGGGGGGGGGGGGGGGGGAACTGGTCGACCTTGAACAGATGGGGGCGCAAAACAAAGCAGCCTGGAGGCATCATCAACTGGTTAGACTGGTCTGGTTCACTTTGATGGTGGGTAGCAAAGTGTCTGGCGAGGGGGAGGGGATTGATTGAGTAGCACATGGAAAGAAACTGGTTTCGTTTGTTGTTGTGTGACCTGTTAGGGGGATAAAAGCAGTAATTTTAATAGAAAACCTTTATTTCGTGGTCATTTCGCGGAAAATGTTGAATATCGCGATCAGGGTTGGATTTCGTTTTTTTTCGCGATGTAAAAATGGTAGATTTGGGATCTATACACAATGAAATGGATTTTAGTAGAAGAAAATAGTCCAATCAGAACAATTCGCGAATTCGCGCATCACCATTTAAAACTGGCTCTACCTATTCAGTATAATTTCAATATTTATCCTTGTGGAAAAACTTCAAAAAATTATTATATTGGGAATCTGAGATTAATTATTATTTATAGCGTTTTCATTATTTTTAAAGTTGAAAATGCAATTAATCAAAATTGTAATGCATAGGAACGATTGATAGATTAATTATATTAATTATAATAGAAGAGGAGGAAGAAGAGGAGGAAACGCCAGGCGTGGCCAGCCGGTTTCCAGGAGTCCTGCGGCCCTAGTGTTGGTGGGAACACCCACCCCCTGACCCATTTAATTGGAACCAGGGATGGATTATTATTATTATAATTATTTAAGCTCTTAAAACTTTCATAAAGGTGATTTTGATCTGAAAAACACTAAATAATATTACAATTAATTATTCTATAACTAAATTAATTACTCTGAGAGCTTAATAAACGGATCTTGGGCTAAGCATTTATCAATTACTCTTGTAAGAATTAGAAAGTAGACACATTCCCATGCGAGTGATCTGAATTTGCATGATTTTTTGACTACAGTAAACTACACTGTACTTTGGTGTATTAGGCTCGTTTTCATTAGTCTCATTCATTATCAACCAGCAGATATGTTGACAATTCCACAAAATATCAATGTGTCAATTAAAATGTATCCTTATATAAGTAAAAGCGAATTTTGATTAGCTCTTCAGCACGGCAAAGAGCGGGAGTTGCCGCGCCAAGTCTTCAGACGCGTCATACCCTAAGCTCCGCCCACTAGTTTTCTTTAACATGGATCAAGGCTACCTCCCCCTATTCAACCACCTTGGGTAGGTACTACAATCAAAATGTACCAATATTATATCAAAGTAAGATAAATTATAGGTGAAGAATACAGAGTTCAGGTTACTTCCTTCATTATTTATTACATAATCTTTTGAAAAAATTCTCCGGAGAATTTTGTTTGGAGAAATTCCTGGAGAAATTTCTTTAGTAAAATTAGTAAATGAGTAGATTTTCTACTAATTAGGTATGAGTATTTCTTTCATGTATTTATTGCAAGGAAGTGTTGTCGCATGTGCTGTGAATGTACTGACCAGGTTTCTGTCCATGTCGGTGTCGGTGGGCGTGCAGACGAAGATGGCCTTGTGCATGAGACCGACGAAGCACCAGAAGGTGTCGGACTCGTTGCGTATCTCGGCCAACACCGGGGCAAGCAGGTCGGACATTCCTTGCGTGTAGCCGAAGCCGGGGTTGTACACCGCATAGTTCAGCAGGATGTCCCTGGGTAGAAGCAACATCGTTCCTCATGAATATCAAATTGATAGAAACTCAATAGTCTATTGAGTTTCGATTGAGTTTGAGTGATTGAGAGAATTGTTGGAAAAAGCTCTGTGTAACGCATTGATAAGAGAGCTTTCAAATTACATGTGAATTTATGCTTTTGTATTAAAAACCAAGACTGTAAGCTTGTGCTGATGAAAAATAGTTCCTTCCGCCGCGGAAAAAGTGTGTTGTTTTGTTTGTGTTTGTGTTCTAGTCTGCTTCTAGTTGAAAGGTCGATTTAATGAGTATTGTTTATCTAATAATGAGATTGAAATTGAAAACAGTGACATCGAAGATGATCCCAGTGTCAATGATAACTTGACTTCTCCCACAAATAACACTGTAGATTCCTTCAGAGCTTCACTTCTACGGAATTATTTTACAAAAGTTGATCGCCATCGCGCTAAATGTAAGGTTCCTGCAATTATTTTGTTTGAACTCGAACTCGAGATGTGAATCTTTTTTTTCTCAAACTCGAACTCAAAATCCCAAACTCGCACGTCCCCAGTTAAATGGTTTGAGCTGGGCATTGACTACACAACACAAGAGCGCGTGGTGATGCTCTCCTGCAAGTGGACTCACATCATAACCTCGATGTTGGGGTTGTTCTCGCCAGCGAAGTACGGGTTCCCTCGGTCGGTGCGCACCACGTCCTTCTCCACCACGCACTGGATGTTCCTCCAGAAGCTCTCCTGACTGGCGGCGTCCATCTCCAGCCGACGACGACTAAGCAACATTACAGACATTCATTCCACACGCAAGGGAGGTCGTTACTTGACGCGATCTCCTCTCACAAGAGGCCATGTATCTCATTGTAGGTATATACAATGGCATCAGTTTTGTTGAATAACCGGTGCCTAATTAACAAGGCTCGAAGCAAAAATAAAAAAATGTACAATCCCATCAAACTCAAAGTTACAATCACTTATGAACCAATTTTTCTCTCTCAATTTTCTAAAACGGCCGAGCGCTTGTATCACCTTAACAACCTTTTTTACCACATTCCTTTTTAAGACAATGGTTTCAAGAGCAAGAATATGGCCATGTTTGAACTGAGCTATGACTCACTTGATCTCCTCGTACTCCTGCTTGCGTATCGCGGCGATGAGTTCTCTGTCCTCGTACGTGGACTGATACGTGAAGCAATGCAACAGGAACGGCCACACGATGCTCCTCATAGCCGGGTCCAAGCCTCCGAAGAAGATGCCCTGCGAAGGCCAAGTTACAAGGTAATTGTTTGTTTCATGGATCACTGTGTAGTCGTTCACAACAAATGATGTACAATTGTCAATTAATGATGTATAAAATTAAGCAGCAAGGTTTGCAAACTTCAAATTGGCACTAATTTTAAGTTTGCTGTAAGAATCAACCAATCAGATTCGAGCACGGTGTGGTGAGACAGAAGAAGCAAACATTCAGTAACAAAACATATCCACAGCTATCAAATGTCCAAGAAACAATGTTCTTATTTCACGTGACTTATCTAACTGTCAGTGTGTCGATAAAGAAGTCCTCTTGATGATTGTTTTATTGGCTTATGGGTTTCTGCTAATTTATAATGTACAAGAACCATTTAACACAACATGACACATGATTTTACAGCAACTTCTTTCCTCCAAAGACTCATTTGTAACAACTCCACATACTTTCGGTTGAGGAAGTCGTGGAGACTTTTGAAAGAAGATGTCCTATTAAGGGGGGCAGCTCAGTTCCCCGATTTGACACAGGTAGTATTGAGTCAGTCGAGGTTGGACCCTTGTGGAAGCAGGTCCACGTCGCTCCTCAGAGCAGTCGATTCATCTCCCCCTCCCCATGCGAAACTTACCCACACCTGTCATGGCAAAATCCACCTGACTTGATCCCAGGTAGATTCCATTGTCTGATTTGACCATTCAGCACCACTGATACCTGCCTAATTGCCCCCCTCATATGCAAACATACTTTGATTGTAGTTTTTCGTAATATAATTATTATAACCCCAGATAATTATTCCACTTTGAATTTGAATGCAATAGCTTTTTTAAAATTTGTTTTTCGCCAATATTTGAAGATGAAAACGAAACAAAAAGTGCTTCGCTTATTTTGATGATATATTATCATCGATATTTGAATTTTAAAAAAGCACTGTAATTTAATTTCGTGTCTGATTATACTTAAACTATTGCCATAAATAAAAGATTTGCAAAAAAACACACAAAAAGTCAGGAATTTCACAGCTCTTTGAAGAACTCGGAGACATTGAGAGACTATGGGCCGCTTTCATCCTGCCTATTATAATACGCAGGTGTACTTCCAGACAAGAAGTCTACGACCCTCCTTTACCGTCTACTAGACAATATTACACGTTCTTGTTGTTATTAGAGTACAGCTCTCAGTGCATCATATTGCAATTATTTTTTGACGAAATAACTTTCACTAATATTTCATTTAGTGTACTTATTTTATTATTTCCGCTGGCTCCACATGACAGTGAAAATTGTTTAGTTACAACAAACGATTCTAGATTGATTGACTGAGGGTCTGGGAGCCGTTGCAGATACTTGATGTCGGTTCTTCGGTTGAAGCTCCATTGTTCAAAACTTCACCATTCGACCTCCGACACCTAGGATGACGGAACCATGTCCGCCGAAACGTCGTAACAAACGGCCCTTTTTAGGCCCAAAACCACAAACAGTCCGTCCCCCACCCATCCCAAATACATGTTTGTATTTTTTAAATTAATGCAATTGCACAAATTACTTCAAAAATATATATGCAGTTTTAAATTATATTATTAATGAGAGCTTAAATGAAAAGTCATCATTTTCTATACTACATATTTAATTTATTTGCCTTATTTTTTTATTATAACGTAAAGAGAGTACCTAATTAAATAATCAAATTATTATATTTTTCCTAATAAATATTATAAAATGTTTGCTGAAAGTGGGCTAAATCTTAAAGTTTATACCATTTGTAATCGTATACAAGTAATGCGATTGATTATTCTTATAATCTTTACAACAACAAAATAAACAAATCAATTTTTCAAAATTAGCATGTCATACCAGACCTTTGAATATTAATCCTTACGGGCCAGACGAACTTCGTATTCACCTTCTGGAAAAACGTTCTTTTGAAACTCCAGTTGTATTGTGGTCAGGTGTCTTCGGTTTAGGGTTGCACAGGATTGAGATAACAATGAAACCCTCTGCCTATTGTTCACCCTCGTCAATCGGCCTTTTCTTCCCCCAGCTAAGATTGAGGCATATTTTCGAGCAATACTTCTACATTTTGTCAGAAAACTCTTGGGTTTCTAAACCCGCTCAATTCAAATAAAAATTACATAATTAAATGTACACGCAAAAGTATTTATTAGATCACTTTGAAAACATTAACATCGCTTCATCATGAATGGATGCAAAGTGTGTGAAAAAATGAAGAAATTCCGATCAACACTTTGAAAGAACACCTTGAAAATGTCCTTAATTAAAGGCGATCTTAATCCGTGGATATTTAATTGAGCTGAAAATTTTATCAGGTGAAAGATAGATTCCTTCTCTATCTACACTGCAGTTTTGGCAATGATCTATCATTTAGAAGTGCCTCAAATAATTAGGTTTGCACTAGCACTTTCCCGTCGGCACCACCCCTTAAATGTATTTGATATTTCGAGTTGAGTAACATTGCTCAGCTCTGCAACTAGTCTGTGCCTATAAGCGAGTACAAGAGAGGTTACCTTCCTGAGAGCGAGGTCGTCCTCCAGCTGTCCCACCTCGTTGAGCAGCTGTTGCCAGACGTTCTGGTCCACGACTGCAACCAGTCCGTCCTCGGGATGCAGCTCCTCGCGACTCACCTCGGGCCTGGGAACATCACGAGTCATTAGCACGACAATGTCACTCGCTGCACAGACCAGACACAGTCTGTTCACTCTAGTCTAGAACAAGCTCGATTAGTTGCGATTATATCGAGTTGGATAAATGTGTGTTCTTATGTTTGTTGCATGTAACATTATAACAGGGACAACAAGAGACTTTCTCAGCTAAATATTTAACTGAAAAATATGTTAGATGTATGGATAAAGAATGCATATTATTTACCTTATACATTCTCATAAAGACTGGGAGTGAAATTTGGAGATCCCTCCTTAAAATGTAGTTCAGATTGACAAGGTTCTTTTCCTAAGAGAGATTATGATGTAGGAAACAATATTCTACTGTCAAGTTAAACTGATTTCTACGACTGTTACATTGGATACCAATAAGCAATACCATAAAAAACACTCCGTGTAAAAATACCAGCCAAGTCTCTTCAACTAAAAAAAAATAGAAGATATCTAAAAATTCAGCACTGAAAAGGAGTGATATCAAAAAATGGCCAAGTCAAAATTTTTCAAAAAATACTTGACGCATCGTTCTATAAATAGTATAGAAGTAGGCCGGAAATCAATCATCTATACATGAAATATATCTCTAATCTCCTAAGAAACGATGCGCCAAGTATTTTTTGAAAAATTTTGACTTGGCCATTTTTTGATATCACTCCTTTTCAGTGCTGAATTTTTAGATATCTTCTATTTTTTTTTAGTTGAAGAGACTTGGCTGGTATTTTTACACGGAGTGTTTTTTATGGGGGCATCACTCCTTTTTTCAGTTTATTCATACAACTTGTAACATATACTTTGTCACCAATGACTATAATTCCTTTAAAAAATACGCCTTTGTGGTTTGGTTGCTAAGAAGAATTGTGTTTGGTGCTAAATGTACGCTTAAAATTATATTCCATGATGAATTGCGAAAGCATCGTTCCAATCGGTCCAGCCGTTCTCGAGTTATCGGATCACTTCCGGTTTTCAAAATGGCGGCTGACATCACTGCCACCTAAAATTTGTATCTATAAACGTTATGTAACATTATAAGCCTTCTGAATATGTAGTTATTGTTATAAGAGATGATTTTAGTCAGATTTGGCATTTTTATGGCCTCATTTCCGGTTTTCGTAATAGTGCATTTTTATTTCAACTATTGATATTTCATATAGACGGTCAGTCTGAATCGATTGGCGCAAATTTCGTTCCGATTGGTTCAGCCGTTTCTGAGATATGACGTCACTTCCGGTTTCAAAATGGCGGCACAAAACCAGTTATAGCAAAAGGCACCTCAGACGCCAAAAGTGCACACGTGGTAAAAATTTCAGATTGATCGGTTAACCCGTTTAGGCTGTGGCCCTGTCAATAGGGTTTCCTGATATCATCATCATCATCATCATCAGAATCAGAAAGTGGTGTAAATTCACGTTTTTCACGGCCCTCTAGCTCGCAAATGACATAACCTGTTGTTCCCAAATTTGGTATAGGGGGTGTATTGTATTGTATTGTATTGTATTGTATTTATTATCTTCCCGTAGATCAGTACAGTATACAGATATGGGCATCGTCAGAGCTATTTACAAAAATATATATACACATGAAAATATTTACATGGACATATTTACAGATCACTTTTTAAAAATATAACAACAATATAAAATTAGAATAATAGTTATTAACATAAGGTGGTGATAATTGTGAATAAATCAGATTAAGACAAGTCTATTCTATTCTATTCTACTACAGACTGAGCAAACTGATGATGAGCTACAATGGAATTATAAGGATAGGTACTCATTAAGGTTGTAGAAAGGATTTTGAGTGAGGTAGGTTTTCAGGCTGGGGTTGAACGAGGTGAGGGTTGGTGAATTGGAAATAGATTGAGGGAGTTTATTGTAGATGACGGTGCATAGGTAGTGTGGGCTGGCGGTGTACGAAGCTTTAGAGTAAGAGGGCGTGCGAGTAGAGTTCTGGCTCCTGGTGGAGTGGTTGTGAATGGAAGAGTTGAGGGGAAATTGTTCGGGATGTGTTCGCACAAAGGTGGCTGCGATTTGGATTAGAGTGGAAGTTAGGGTAAGGATTCGGAGCTGAACGAAGTGAGGCTTCGCGGATTGCCGACGGGAGACGCCTGCCATGATACGAATGGCCTGTTTTTGAAGGATGAAAATGCGATTTGAGGCAGAGGAAGAACCCCAGAAGAGTAGACCATAGGAAAGATGTGAGTGGAGATGAGCATGGTAGACTAAGGATAGGGAGTGGGGACTGACGATTGATTTGAGGCGACGAAGAAGGAAGCAGCAGCTTTGTATCTTCGAGAAAGTGTGCTGTATATGAAGAGACCAGTCCAAAGAGGGGTTGAGGTGGATGCCTAGGAACTTGACGGATGGGGTGCTAGGGATTGTTTGGTGATTGACCCTGATCAGGGGCGAGAAGGAAGGGGTACTTGCCTTGGAGTGGAAGTGAATGAAGACGGTTTTGGAGGTCTGCAGGGCGAGCTTGTTGTTCACACAGTAGGTGGCCATCACTGCCGATTGATGATTGGCAGTGTTGATCAGGGACTGGAAGGGATTTGTGTTCGGGGTGGTCAGGAGATGATTAGTATCATCGGCAAATTGGAAAAGATTGCCGTGAGTTAGGAGGTCGGGTAGATCGTTGACATAGAGAGAGAATAAAAGGGGAGCTAGGACTGAGCCTTGGGGAACCCCACATTGCACCATCCTGGGGATTGAGATGGTGGGGCTATGTGAGCTAATGATGGAGGAAGGGATGGACACTGCTTGGGAGCGGTTTGTGAGGAATGAGGCGATCCAGTTGTTGGCTGCGCTGTCGATACCGTAAAGGTGGAATTTGTGTAGGAGGAGCCGGTGGTCAATAGTGTCGAATGCCTTGGTGAGGTCATAGAAGATGCCCAAGGCGTGATCTCTATTGTCGAGGGAAGTGTGTAGCGTAGTGAGAAAGTTGAAGAGGGCTGTGGTAGTCGATTTGTTCTTTTGGAAGCCATGTTGGCATTCGGCGATGATAGAATTAGAGAATAGGTGGTTGGTTAGGCGGAGAAGCATTACTTTTTCAAATAATTTAGAGAAAAATGATAGAAGGGAGATGGGTCTGTAATTGTTGACTTCATGCTTCTTACCCTTTTTGTGAATGGGAATGACAATGGATTTTTTTAGTAGTTGAGGGAAAGTGCCAGATGAAAATGACTTGTCCATGACAATGGATAGTGGAGCTATGATGAGGGAGATGCATCGCGCCAGGATGGAACCAGGAACACCGTCTGGACCACTTGACACTTTGTTGCGTAGCGATTTTGCAGCCTCAAGGATCTCTTTGTAGTTCGTTGGGTGTAGGATGAAAGGAGGGATAGTGGTTTGCCCAGTAGGAGGTAGATTCCTGGGGGGTGATTGGAGAAGAGGAGGGGCCATGTCACCTGAGCTGATGAAGAAGTCGTTGAAGTGGTCTGCTAGAATGGAGGAGTTGGATATCATGACGCCATCGATTTAGCTCGAAATTAAGATATTTCGCAACAATGTGAGATTTTCGAATTTTAAGATCCAGTAGGCCGAAAATGCTATGTTGTTGCTTACAGTAAAAGTGTTTGGTCTGCTCCTTAGTTTATTAGGCAGTAACGGTATGTTGAATGACTGTGAGGGTAGAGTACGACTTGGCTGGGTGGAGCGACCGCTCCACTAGATTGAGATGGGTCAGCGGTTGGATGGGTGACCATTCAACTCTGCCTTGCCAGGTTGCTGCCGTTGGGCCAGAGTGACTGGGATGTTTGGGGGTTAGTGTGACGACCTCCCTCCACCTGTTATCAGTCTCTCGATAGTGCGGGTTGCGGAGGCCCGTGCTGTGAATGTCACACCGTCCTTTGAATGGGACGTTAAGCCCTTGGTATCTTTCATAGAAGTAGGCTACATGCCGGTACCAGTTTCAAATACTCCCTTCTCTATTACATTCTCACTAGTGGAGCCTCGGCTCTGTTGAGAATATAGACTTCATAATAATAACAAGTGTAATTCACCTGCAGACCATGAAGTGTCTGTACGGAAGAGAATCATCGGGCGAGGGCTGGAGGAAGTTCCATTCTTGCAACACGGAGGCCAAGTGGTCGAGACCTGCGTGGTGGAAGTGCAGGATCTTGTACTGACTCTCTCTAGAGGCCACCACCAGCTGACCACAAGTGCAGTCCGCGTCGTTGAAGAACAAGCGCAGCGAGCGCATCTGACCTGGCAACACATCATGTCATGATCAACACGGAGGCCAAGTGGTCGAGACCTGCGTGGTGGAAGTGCAGGATCTTGTACTGACTCTCTCTATAGGCCACCACCAGCTGACCACAAGTGCAGTCCGCGTCGTTGAAGAACAAGCGCAGCGAGCGCATCTGACCTGGCAACACATCATGTCATGATCAACACGGAGGCCAAGTGGTCGAGACCTGCGTGGTGGAAGTGCAGGATCTTGTACTGACTCTCTCTAGAGGCCACCACCAGCTGACCACAAGTGCAGTCCGCGTCGTTGAAGAACAAGCGCAGCGAGCGCATCTGACCTGGCAACACATCATGTCATGATCAACACGGAGCCCAAGTGGTCGAGACCTGCGTGGTTGAAGTGCAGGATCTTGTACTGACTCTCTCTAGAGGCCACCACCAGCTGACCACAAGTGCAGTCCGCGTCGTTGAAGAACAAGCGCAGCGAGCGCATCTGACCTGGCAACACATCATGTCATGATCAACACGGAGGCCAAGTGGTCGAGACCTGCGTGGTGGAAGTGCAGGATCTTGTACTGACTCTCTCTAGAGGCCACCACCAGCTGACCACAAGTGCAGTCCGCGTCGTTGAAGAACAAGCGCAGCGAGCGCATCTGACCTGGCAACACATCATGTCATGATCAACACGGAGCCCAAGTGGTCGAGACCTGCGTGGTTGAAGTGCAGGATCTTGTACTGACTCTCTCTAGAGGCCACCACCAGCTGACCACAAGTGCAGTCCGCGTCGTTGAAGAACAAGCGCAGCGAGCGCATCTGACCTGGCAACACATCATACGGTCAGACGTGAGCGATTCTCAATGACAAGGATTTGCCTTCGGGCGGTGTCCGACAGTTTTTAGATTTTTAGACCTGTTTTGAAGCGACAAAGTTAGAGAGAATTTAAACTCTTTGTACTTGATGATTCTAGGTACTTCTTTCAAAAACTTGTTCTCCCATAAGTTATGACTTATAACTCTGAGTGGTTTAATTTTGCATTAAAGTTTTTGTATTTCGAGGAATTTCAATATTAGTGAAGAAATTCGGAGATTAGAATACACAATTAGAATACACTATTGGAAGATCAGCATTTTTAAAAAAGGGGTCCACAATCGACAATAATTTACTTCAGTTAACTCATTTTAGTATTTCAGAGCAGCAGCTTTTTCATGTGAATAACTTGTTCACAAAACAGAGCATTTTCCTCGTGTAATATGCATTAATTCAACAGTAGGTATCTAGAATCTGTTGCCTGAACGAGCATGTGGCTAGGTCACTCACTGAGGTCTACGGAGAAGCGGCGGCAGCGGTGGGCGCGGCGCACGATGGGGGAAGCGGTGGCGCTCTCCGGGAACGTCAAGTTGTGTTGCAGCGCAAGCAGCTCGGGTGAGCTCATCCACGCCGGCATGTCGTCTGAAACACAAACTCACTTCCTGCAGTTCCTGGTTACTCTACCAGGACTATTCAATTTGGAATATACCATTCATAGGGTTGAGTGCAAAGAATTCCCTAAAATTCCCACTAATGGAATGTTAACCTATTTTAACCCATTTTAACCCAAGTCTGAAAATTAGGATTTCGTTTTCAAGGTGCATAACTCCCTAGAAATCATAAAAATGGCCATAACTTTCATAATAATAATAAATAATAATCCATCCCTGGTTCCAATTCAATGGGTCAGGGGGTGGGTGTTCCCACCAACACTAGGGCCGCAGGACTCCTGGAAACCGGCTGGCCACGCCTGGCGTTTCCTCCTCTTCTTCCTCCTCTTCTTCTTCCACTTCTAACTGTTCCACAAATTTCTTCCACCGTGTTCTGTCCTCCCACTGTCTCTCAGCCTCCAACTCACTCCACCTTCCTCCTCTCTCCAGCACATCCTCCTTGATCAGTCCAATCCACCTGTCTCTTGGTCGTCCCACTCTCCGAGTTCCCACTGTAGCCGCTTCAAACACCCGCCTTGGCACTCTATCGGTTCCCATCCTCTTCATGTGGCCGAACCACCTAAGCCTCTCTCTTCCCAGCTTGAACACCAATCTTTCAACCCCAAGCTCTTTTCTTATCTTCCCATTTCGGATCCTATCTATTCTTGTCACCCCCTTCACACTCCTCAAAAACTTCATCTCAGCTGCCTGTAGCTGATTCATTTCCTTTCCACCTGCTGACCACGTCACTGCCCCGTATGTTAGAATTGGCAGGAAATACATCTTGTACATAATGATCT
This sequence comes from Leuctra nigra, assembly GCA_934045905.1. Classification (NCBI taxonomy): domain Eukaryota; kingdom Metazoa; phylum Arthropoda; class Insecta; order Plecoptera; family Leuctridae; genus Leuctra; species Leuctra nigra. The sequence goes on from OW203765.1 coordinate 4,178,775, forward strand.
TGCAGACTTGTGGAAACTTCTCATTCCACAGCAACTTCCTCACTACTTGATAAAATGCCTCTGCTTTCTTTCTTCTTTCTTGTACTTCTCTGTCTACTTTAGCCTTGTTGGTGAGCAGGCTACCCAGATACTTAAACTCTTCCACCTCCTTCAACCATCCCTCTCCAAGCTTGATCCTAGCATGACCTTGTTTAAACTTCTTTCTTTCCATGGACATTACTTCGCTCTTCTCTTCGCTTATTTTCAAACCCATCTTCTCCGTCTCTTCACTCCACTTATTAATCTTTAACTGAACTTCCTCCCTAGTTTCTCCCCACACCACCACATCATCCGCATAAATCAACGTATGAGTATCGAACCCCTCATTTGGCTCTACTTTCTTCAACAACTCGTCCATTACTATGATGAACAGTGTTGGTGACAACACACTTCCTTGCCGAAGCCCTTCACTAATACTAAACCATTCCGATCTCCCCACTCCCGACTGCACACAACTCACACTGTTCTGATACATACATTTGATCCGCTCAACCAAGTCCTTGCTTATTCCTCTCTTCACCAAACACTCCCAAACTATTTCCCTTGGCAACCTGTCATACGCCTTCTCCAAGTCCAAGAAAGCCATATGCATTTCCTGCCCCCTCTCCCACTGCTGCTCCATCATCTGTCGCACTGTGAAAATTGCATCTATTGTCGATCGCCCTCTCCGAAATCCATACTGTTCTTCTCGCAACCCCTCTTCCACATAATTCTTCAATCTCCGTTCTACTATCTTCTCAAACAACTTCGCACACTGACAGAGTAAGGTCACACCCCGGTAATTATTACATTTCCTTCGATCTCCTTTCTTAAAAAGGGGAACAATAATCCCCTTTTCCCAATCAACTGGAATTCTCTTCTGTTCCCATGCTGCTCAGATCACTCTACAAAGCCATCTTCTACCATCCTCCCCGGCAGCTTTTACCATTTCTATGGTAACCTCATCAATACCAGGCGCACGACCATTCTTCATCTCCCGCATGGCTCTTGCTACTTCTGCATCACAAAGATCTTCCTCCATCTCACTGTCTTCCATTTCACTTCCAATCTGCAGCTCTTCTTCACCCATTAATACATTAAGATCCTTTTTTACATTTAAAAGATTCTCAAAATACTTCCCCCACATCTGGTTTATCTAGTGGAGCGGTCGCTCCACCCAGCCAAGTCGTACTGTACACTCACAGTCACTCAACATACCGTAAATGCCTAATAAACCGAGGAGCAGACCAAACACTTTTACTGTAAGCAACAACATGGCATTTTCGGCCTACTGGATCATAAAATTGGAAAATCTCACATTGTTGTGAAATATCTTAATTTCGAGCTATGGCCCACCCCACCACATATACCAAATTTGGGAACAATAGGTTATGCCATTTGCGAGCTAGAGGGCCGTGAAAACAGTGAAATTACATCACTTTCATCTTCTTCTTCTTCTTTAGATGATGATGATGATTCAGATATCAGGAAACACCGCTATCACCGCCACAGCCTAAACGGCTGAACCGATCGATCTGAAATTTTTACCACATGTGCACTTTTGGCGTCTGAGGTGCCTTTTTATAAAACCAACCGGAAGTCGCCATTTTGAAACCGAAAATGACGTCATATCTCGAAACCGGCTGAACCGATCGGAACGAAACTAGCGTCAAACTATTCTGACGGTCATATATATGAAAATACAATAGTCTAAACAGAAATTTACTATTACTGAAACCGGAAATGACGTCATAAAAATGAAAAATCAGACTTTAATCACCTCTTACTACAATAACTACTTATTCACAAGGTTTATAATGATACAAAACATTAAATAAACAAATTCTACGTGGAGTGTTTTCAGCCGCCATTTTGATAATAATAATAATTCTTTATTTAGCGCAAGCGCTATCTTTCACAAATCAGTACAATACAAAGATACATAAAGATACACAATAAAGACACAAACCAAAGAATTAACACACTAAAAACATAGAATAATCTAATTAGGATGTCAACATAAATGTTTCCGTCATTATAATTTCTAAAAGTTTGCTTTTAAATATGCTAAGACTCCTCACACTTTTAACATTAAGTGGAAGAGCATTAAAAGAACGAATCCCAAGATAAAATAAAGATTTGGCCGATGATTGTTTATGAACATGGTTTAGAAAAAAATTATTATGCGCTCTCGTGTAATGCTGATGGACATTTTCAACTTTTTCAGTGTTTGTAAAATATGCAGGTAGAAGACCATTTTGAAGTTTGTAAATAAAACACATGCCTTGAAAATACACATAATCCTTAATCCTTAGCCAATTTAGAGATTTTAACATAGTATTTACAGGTGTATATCTACTACATTTCAGAATAATCCTCATGCCTCTATTTTGTAGAATCTGTAGTCTTTCAATATCTGTATTAAATGCCTGATACAATAAAATCATACAAAAGGTAAGGTGTGGTTTAATAATAGTGTTATATATACATAGTTTTGTGGCTACTGTCAGGTGCTGACCTATCCTACTAAGGTAGCTAAGTTTTTTTCTGATTTTGTTCTCTATGTACAGTATATGTTGTTTAAAACTTAGATTTACATCCAACAACATACCTAAGTATTTGAATGATTTAACACATTCCACTAACTCACCATTTAGTACAATATTAACTTCACAATTATCAGTTGTGTTCATATAATGTAGTTTCCCAGTACCAATCATCATTGCCTTACACTTACTATTGTTCAGCTTTAGCATATTAATGCTCAACCAGTCAGTCACTACCTTCAATTCTTCGTTCAATGTATTGTTCAAATCAGTCATATCATTTCCACCATAGAAGATGACTGTATCATCTGCATAGACATTTATCACACATTTATTTAAACAACAATTTATGTCATTAACATACACTGAAAATAAGAATGGTCCTAAGACTGAGCCTTGTGGTACTCCTAGATTTACATCGATAGTGTCTGAGATTTCCCCATCAAATTTAGTTCTTTGAGCTCTCTCATCGAGCCACTGGTACACAGTACCTTGAACACCATACATATATTGCAATTTCATTAACAACCTTTTCCTATCGATGGTCTCAAAAGCCCTTTTGAAGTCCAGGAAAACTGACAATATTGATAAATTATTATCTCTTAGTTTGTTCCACTCAGAAACCATCCACTGCACCGCTGTTTCACAGGAGTGACCTTTCCGGAATCCAGATTGATTAGTCATAATAAAGTTATTTTTATAAAAATATTCCTCTAACTGAGAGTGTACAACAAGCTCCAGCAGTTATGGAGCTTGATGTGAACCGGAACCGGAAGTGATGCCATATCTCGAAAACGGCTGGACCGATTGGAACAAATCTTTCGCTTTTCTTCATGGAATATCACTTTAAGCATATTTTGGTACCAAACGCAACTTTTCTTAGTAACCAAATTGGAACTGGCTTATTTTTTTAAAGGAATAAGTCATTGTTGTTTCGATATGTGTTACAAATTGTTTAAATAAACTAAAAAAAATTGTGATATCCCCATAAAAAACACTCCGTGTAAAAATACCAGCCAAGTCTCTTTAACTATAAAAAAATAGAAGACATCTTAAAATTCAGCAAAGAAAAGTAGCACTGAAAAGCCCATTATTACGATGTCAAAATTATTTCGATGTCGGAATTATTACTTTGACATCGATTCAGCAATTCAAATCGAATCCCAACACTTATTCAACAATCGAGTCGTTGATCTTCCAGACATCCATCTCTTCTCTTCAACAATCGAGTCGTTGATCTTCCATACATCCATCTCTTCTCTTCAGCTGCTTCACCTCTTCACCGTTTACCTATTTCTTCCCAAGTAATTCATAACCCCATAAAAAAACACTTCGTGTAAAAATAACAGCCAAGTCTCATCAACTAAAAAAAATTATGAAATCTAAAAATTCTGCGCTGAAAAGTAGTGATATCAAAAAATTAGCCAAGTCAAAACTTTATTTGAAAATCAAAAAATACTTGGCGCATCGTGTATATAAATAGCTTGGAAGTACTATATGCCAATTATAAAATATACATAAAATATCCATATACACAGTACACCTAAAATGCCCTAAAAAAACGATGCGCCAAGTATTTTTTGATTTTCAAATAAAGTTTTGACTTGGCTAATTTTTTGATATCACTACTTTTCAGCGCAGAATTTTTAGATTTCATAATTTTTTTTAGTTGAAGAGACTTGGCTGTTATTTTTACACGAAGTGTTTTTTATGGGGATTTCACTCCTTTTTTTAGTTTATTCTTACAACTTGTGACAATCGAATGAACAATTACTAAATCCTTAAAAAAAAATCACCCTTTACAATTTGGTTATTTTCATGAAGAATGGCAAAGGTTTCATTCCAATCGGTCAACCAAGTTCCGAGATATGGCAACATATCCGTTGTCAAAATGGCTGCTGAACTTTCTGCACTGCTACATAGAATTTATAACTATAAATGATGTGTATCATTTTAAGCTTTCTGAATATGTATTTATTGTATAGGAGGGGATTATAATAATTTATAAATTTGAATGACGTCATTTCCGGTCTCATTAATAGGAACATTCTAGTTTGACTGTTCCTATTCCATAGAACGTTTCGCGCTAGTTTCATACCGATCTGTCAACCAGTTTTCGAGATATGGCGTTTCTTCCGGTTTCAAAATGGCTGCTGAAATCACTGACTCCTTGAATTATAATTTAAACATGATTACATTTTATTATAATCTGTCTGAAATAGTATATTTATTGCATCAAAATGTAAATTTGTGAGATTTTTAAAAAGTGTGACGTCATTTCCGGTTTTGGTATATGGGAAACTGCAAATATTATTGATGATAATACCTAAAGTTGACCGTCTAAATTGTTTAGCGCTGGTTTCGTTCAAATCTATTTAGCCGTTATTGAGATATGATGTCACTTCCGGTTTCAAAATGGCGGCTTCCGGTTGGTTTTGTAACAAGTCAAATGAGATATCAAAAGTGCAAACGTTACATAAATATCAAAAAAATCGGATCAAATTTGTTGCCGAAATGCCAATCGATGTATTTCAAATTTCATGACGTCATTTCCGGTTTCGTTAACATAAATTTTAGTTTGTTGCTATTGATAATCCATTAAGTTGATCGTCCGAATCGTTTGGCGCAAATTTCGTTCCGATCGGTCTAGCCGTTGACGAGATATGACGTCACTTCCGGTTTCAAAATGGTGGCACAAAAAATTCATGGGCTCGAAGGTTAAATCAGACGCCAAAAGTGCACACGTGGTAAAAATGTGAGATCAATCGGTTCAGCTGTTTAGGCTGTGGCCTGTTTACCGGATTTGAATTCCAGGAGACTAACTACTACTGAGATTATTATTATTATTATTATTATTATTATGAAAACCGCCCTAAAACACTGTTTTCACTGCCCTATAGCTCGCAAACGGCATAACCTATTGTTCCCAAATTTGGTATATGTTGTAGGGTGGGCCATAGCTCGAAATTAAGATATTTCACAACAATGTGAGATTTCCCAATTTTAAGATCCAGTAGGCCGAAAATGCTACTTTGATGCTTACAGTAAAAGTGGGTTGCTCCAGGCTTTGTATGAGAGTGTGCGCGCGCCGTACGTGGACGCTGGCGTGGAGCGACCGCTCCACTAGATAGTCATTATACATAGTTCTGCTTCAGTATCTGTGGTAATATTGGAAGAACATCCAAGCATTTGCTTTTTAGCTGAGGTAAAACCACTGAAAAAACATTCTCAGCAGGATGCAATCTTGATTCTTGTCTTCCAGTCTCATTACTTCGTGAATTCTCTTTCTTGAATTAGCTTGAGTTTGTTCTTGACTAGCGTCTTGAATGGTATTAAACTTTAAACTTAATGTCTGCTCTTCCCTAGTTGTTGCATTATACGCTACCGAGGCTGAATATGAAAAACAATTCTTAAATTTTGTACCTCGATGAGTGCCAAAGTCTAGCTTTTCTTTGGACCGTGTATCTCTTCCGTGAATATCTTGTATTCTTCTAAACCTATCATTCAATTATTTAGGTGCTCCTGTTAACAGTATCTTGTGCGTTGCGCATGTCAAGTGAAGATTCCTTCTTGCTTCCATCTTCAACCAATGAAGTTTCTGAATGTAGGGTTTTATATGGTGTCTTCTCTTAAGACGGCTGGGTAGTGAGTTTGACCTTGAAGAGTTTTTTAATCGATTTTTATTAGGGATGTTCACGATTACGATTTAATCGAATCGATTAATCGATTATGACATTCAAAACGATTAATCGATGTTAGTACAAATAATCGAAAAACATCAATTTGAATTTGGCGCCTTGAAAATGGTTGCATTTTACAACATCTAAAATGGCTGCCTTCAGGCGCGTAGGAACTACTTTCATCATGGGGGGGGGATTGCGACACTCGGAAGGGGGGTCTTGGGGGCGAAGCCCCCCAGACCTGGGATTTAAATCAGTTAAAAGTGATTCTGGGGCTTTAAAATGCCCAATCTGAAGCAAAAAACCCTCCAATTGTTGCCCCGCAGGGCATTTTTTTAGAATTTAAATAATTTGTAAGTGATTTTTAGACACTAAACTAAATTTTTTATGGTGAATGGGGGGTCAACCTGCTCGAGTGGGGGGGGGGGGGATAATCCCCCCCATCCCCCCCCCCCCCCTTCCTACGCGCCTGGCTGCCTTCATTCTGTACACATTTTTCTTTGTGTGCGTAATATTTTAGTGATAAATTGATGTTTGTGTATATTTTCCCAAGTTTCAGTGTTTATTTCGAATTCATGAAACTCTATTTTAAAATCATGAAGTCAAATTGAAAGCTTGGCTACAAGAATGAAAACAGATTGACCGATTAATACCTCGTAGTCTTCGTACAACTTAGGTCTGAACTCCCACCCGCCGGAGCCACTTGTTCTGTTAGGCCAGTGGTACTCAACCTGCGGCTCGCGGGTCGAATTTTTGTGGCCCTCCAGTTGATGTTTTAAAAATACCTACTTCTTCTTCTTCTTCTTCTACTTCTTAAATATAGGATACAATCCTGTTTTTAACCAATTTATAATATATTAAAGAGAATCCTTCCATCTTTTGTTTGGTCGCCCTATTCTCCTCCTGCCTCGGGGACGATGGTCTCTTGCTACCCTCACTAATCGCTCTGGCTCCATCCTTGTCACATGCTCATCCCACAAAACTCTTCTTTCAGTAATCCATTCCGCCACATCCGTAACTCCACAACTGTCCCTTACGTTCTCATTTCGCACTCTGTCCAGTCTGGTTTTCCCCATGATTCTCCTCAAGACATTCATTTCAGTTACCTGAGATTTTTGTTTTGTCTTGGACGTGTCAGGTCTAGCTTCTGCCGCAAAAGTTATTATGGGTCTGACCACACTCTTATATACCCGAGCCTTTGCCTCCCGACACAGAAACTTATTCCTCCAAATCAGGTCTCCCAGACAACCTGTAATTCGGTTAGCCTTCATTATTTGACCATTCACTTCTTTTTCTATCTGCCCCGAACTGGTAATGGTCGTACCCAAATATTTGTACTCCAAAACCTGTTCGATAATCTCCCCATCCACAACAATCTTACACCTTATGGGCTCCCTAGCAATTGTCATTGTCTTCGTCTTATCTGTTGAAATTTTCATATTGTATATCCTACATGCGTTATTAAAGTTAAAAATCAATCTCTGGAGGTCGTCTTCATTATCAGCTATAAGTATAGCATCGTCAGCATAACAAATAATATTAATCATACTTCTACCCATTGTATACCCTTTCATTCCATGCACAGACTTTATCAGCTCATCCATGATCAAGTTAAAAAGCAGAGGGCTTAAAGAATCGCCCTGCCTCACGCCCATATTAGCACTGATTGGTTCAGAAATCTCTCCATTATATTTCACTTTTATTTTCCCATTTGAGTAAATGTTGTGAATTAGTTTTATAAGAGACTGAGGAATGTTCTTCTCTATAAGAATATTGAAAATGTCATTTAACTGGATACAATCAAACGCTTTAGTTAAATCAATGAAACACATGAAAGCAGGCTTATTGTATTCTAATGACTTCTCAATTAATCTGTCGAACTGCAAATATTGCATCCACACACGACCTGCCGCTGCGAAATCCTTGTTGTGCGTCTTGTAGTTCGATTGCTTCATTCAGTTTCTTTGTTAATATCTTAGTTGTGAATTTTAACATTGTATCCAACAGATTAATTCCTCGATAATTCCCAGGCTCTGCTTTGTCCCTCTTCTTAAAAATAGGTATTAAAATGTTTGTTCTCCAATCCTCTGGAATTCATGCCTCCTTCACGATCTTGTTCAAGAGTTTAGCAATTTCTCTCCCCAAAGGTGCTCCACCATATTTTATTAGTTCATTACAAATACCATCTTCACCAGGGGATTTCCTATTTCTCAACTTTTTCATGGTGAACTCTACTTCCGATGTTGATATTTCTACTTCTTCCTCATTTTCTCCCACTGCTTGCAATTCTGACATCTCCATTCCTTGAAACAATTGGGTAAAGTATTGCGTCCATACATTCATATCAATTTTTTTGGTTTCAACAAATTCCTTTACCTCTTTTCTTTGATTTCGTATTATTCTCCATACCTGCTTCTGTAGCCCAAAAAAGTCATACTCCATTACCTTAGTAAATCTCTCCCAATAATCTTGTTTTATACGTCTAATACAATTACCCATTTCAAAGGGTAACTGTTCAAAGGGGTACTGTCGGCGTGCGACAGACAGGTTGCTCATTGGGCTGGGAGTCTAAGGCACAGTTATTTAGTCTAAGGTAATTGTGACACGGGAGTCCTGCATGTGTAAATCTGTTTTACTCTTTATGTGTAAACTCAATCTACTTTAAATCTACTATAAAAAATTAAAAATACATTAATAAATGATACAAATCAAGTTAATTATGATTTTTTGCATAATTTTTGCAAGTGTCACAATAACCCAAGTAAGGTGTCACAATTTACCCATTTTAAAGGGTAATTGTGGCACCGGAGTCGTGCATGTGTTAATCTGTTTTACTCTTTATATAGGTATATACTCAATCTACTATAAATTTTCTGTGGGAGTACACAAAGCCTCTATAAATATGTGTGCCGATTTTCAGACAAATTAATTCAGATGTTTAACATTTATCAATGCGCAAAGTCAACTAGCCTGATTTGGTGTCACAATTACCCCAACTGACTGCACTGAATTAACCAGGCACAAAGGAAGGGGGGGGGGGGGGGGGCGTTCAAGCGGAATGACTCCCCATTCTCCACGAATTAAGTATAGTACCTATCTCATAATTACTTTTAAATGGTTAAATTCTAAAAAAAAAAACGCCCTGCGGGGCTACACTGAGGGGCGTCGCCCCCCCTCCCCCCTCCCCCCCTTCCGAGTGTCGCAATTCCCCCCCTTGATAAAAGTAGTTCCTACGCGCCTGGAATAAACCTACCTGAAGGCTGAGCATTATTGTACTTTTAAAAAAAATGCGGCCTGCCAGCAAAAGCAAATTCGTATTATTGGCCCGCAAGTCAAAAAGGTTGAGTACCACTGTGTTAGGCGGACAAAGACTATTGCAAGGTGAGCGAGCAAGGCAGTCTTTATCCGACTAACAGAACAACTTGCGATCAGCGCATTCTGTTAAGAGTTCAGACCTTAGTTGTACGCAGGGTTGGGTAGGTATAATACGCGTATAATACTTCGTGTAGAATATTATTTTTTGCGACATAAACGACGCGTCGTAAATTATATTAGGTACCGACAATAAATAATGAATTGAAATGAAAGAGAGAAATAAAAATTACACTTTTTGTTGTGGTGTAAAAAATTTTGTTTCTGAATGCGCCTATCCCAAAAATTTAATTGTTTATTTCTCTCATTATTTTTTGCAGGGTTGGGTAGGTATAATACTCGACGTCTAAAATGGGTATAATACCTAGTATAATACGCGTCTAATATTACACGTCGTAAATTATATTTTGCGACACATATTTTACACGTCTAAAATTTAAATTTGTAGGAAATGATAGGGTTGCTGTGATCGACATGTAGGTAGTTTGATTATTAATTAACTAGGAAAACGCTCTGAGTAACGTGTTGATGAGCGAGCACGGATACGGCGCAATACCTCGAACCGAAATTCTGTTTATCGAAAATGTCCTTAAAAGCCAATAATTCTTGAATTTCGTCACAGACTTGTATGAAAATCTCAAACAATTCCTAAAATATTGGTCCCAATAACCACGCAAAGTTTTAAGTTGATCGATTGAACCTTTATGATTGAACGATTCCTTGTTAATTTACAAAAATCACAGGATCTCGTTCATAAAATATTTAAACGGTCATATCAGTTTCATAATAATATACGTTTGAAAGTTTCTGCTCTAACAACCTTGAAGTGAAGATCCGAAGATGCCGTGAAATGTGAAATTCGAAAAATATGACAGCCAACACGCAAAATATCCGTAAACTGTCAATAACTGTTGAATTTAAACACAGTTTTGACTGAAAATTGTCAAAAATACAGATAATGTTTGACCCGATGACCATGCAAATTTTTTAGTTGATTCAAAAAGCACATGAAATATTTTTTTAAATTTTAACGAATGGGACGATTTGGCTGAAAATTTTTAAAATAAGAGACAATGTTGGTCTTAATGACCATGCAAAATATAAGGTTGATCACATTTGTCGAAGACCATTTTCATTTTTCAGCCTATCAGGAGATGTTTATTTAAATTTTAACCAATTGATAGATTTCAAAAAAAATTGGGGTCAGCAAACAGAGAAGGTTGTTTCTACATGTGTGCAAAATTTCAGGTCGATCGGTGAAACGGTGCGATTTCTATTGCTCCATTTAGCAGCCAAAAACAAAAACAAAAAAAAAACAAAAAACAGAGGTCCGTGTCAAACGAGTCAAAAGGAGACGCTCGCTTCGCTCGCTCAATTACAATATATGGTGTATTTTTAATATTAGTTAAATACCTAGTTTCCCATCAACATGTGGGTCAGGAAACAAATTCTGATTGTCAAGAGTACAATATTTATTTTCAGTTTGAAGTAGGTACCTATAGGGGCAAGTGAATATTTAAAAATTAAGATATTTAGAACATTGTTTCGAATATTTGAAAAGATTTGTGCGTTCAAATCTTATTTTCCCAACTATTCGATATTCGCTTCGATATTCGAAATATTTTGTGTCAAATATTTGATATTCACATCAAAGTAAATAATCACCATTTGCACACCCCTAGATCGAAATTATAAAGTGCAACCTAGGAGTGACAAAATCTTGATTGTTACCTATAAAGGTGGATTCACACGGCCGTTCCGAACTTCCCAAGTTTGCGGAAGTTCCGAATCGCCGTTCCAAAAACTCCCGTGTGAACTATGAAAAGATTCGAACTGCGAAGATTGAGTTCCAAACTTTCATAGTTCACACGGGAGTTTTTGGAACGGTGATTCGGAACTTCCGCAAACCTGGGAAGTTTGAAACGGCCGTTTGAATCCACCTTAAGACTAGAAGTTAAAAGTTTGATCATTTAATGCAAAAATTTGAAACTTTCCATTGAGTGGAATCAAGGTGTAAGAATGTGATTGGCATATAATATGAAGAAAATAATTTACGACGTGAATATTCTACATATTCTACATTTTCTACATATTAGACGCGTATTTTAGACGCGTATGTCTAATATTATTTTAGACGCGTCACTACCCAACCCTGATTTTTTGTGAGTCCTTGAATATGTGTTTGACATGCTCAGAAAATGTCAAGATGTTCATGCATTAGGTTTCGGAGACACAATTTAAAGTATGTGCATATCAATGTAAAATGCCATACCACAACCACGATTAACTACGAATTTTGGATATGACATTCGTAAATAATTTATAATTCCCACACCGATAGGAGGCCCACCCTGAAACTTTCTGAGCATGTCAAAAACATATCAAAGGTCTTACAGAAAAAATAAGAAAAAAAATGTCTGGAGGTAGGTAATATTTTTTTTTTTTAAAATTGTCAAAAATTTAAGATATTTTTCCGGGACACAAATATTTTAAAAGTCTGTTTTAAAAGCTATTAGCTTTAAAAAAAATCATCGTTCTAAGTGGAACGAGTAAAAAGATATTAAATGTTGTCTAGCACTCAATTATCCAAAAGTAGTATGTTTTTTGGACTTGGTCTATTTTGGCGCCCTGTTATTTTATTTCGTTTTGGCGTTTTTTGGTTGAGTTGGCTTGGAATGACACTACCAACACAATGTGGTGAAAATTTGTTTTAGGCAAGATATGCAAAATTATCAAAATCTTGATTGCGACATACTATTATACATATTCTACTTATTCTAAATCACTTTTCTACACGAGTGTAGAATATTATTTACGACGCGTCGTTACCCAACCCTGGTTGTACGAACTGTAAAGTTATTAAAATACTTGAAATATTCCGACCAAATAGCAGAGAGGCAAGTAAGGTCACAGATGTCAGCCAATGAGAGAGCTGCTCTGCTTTTATAAGAGAGTGTGTCTGTTTTAAAGACAAACTAAATAATATTTGCGCAGAACGAACTGTTAACATCTACTAAGTGTGTTCTGTTTACCTCCCATGACGTGGCCCGGTGTGAAGTGAGGAATGACGAGGCTGCATGCGGATGAGATCGACGGAGACCGACTCTCGACCGTGGCTCGCCTCATCGGGTTTCCGGAGTCCAGGGATTGGTCGGTGGATCCCTCACTGGTGTCCTCCAGCACGACGCAGCACAACGACTCTCTCCGCTCCTTTGCGTCCTCGACGTTCCGGTTGATCTCCACGTTTCTGTTCACATCGCTGCCGTTCTCCGTCGCAGCAAAACTGTTCTCCGTCAACTCTTTGCTTTTCTTCTCTTCCACTGGCGTTGCTTTCGCCTGGGGAAGGGATTTCAACGGTCAAATACTTTCTAAGTTAAGAAAAGTGATGGTAAATTTTAATTTTTTCGAACACAAAATTCCACAAATATAGAAATTAGTAACACAGTTCACCATGCATCTTAAAGGAGGAATCACAGTTCACCATGCATCTTAAAGGAGGAATCACAGTTCACCATGCATCTTAAAGGAGGAATCACAGTTCACCATGCATCTTAAAGGAGGAATCACAGTTCACCATGCATCTTAAAGAAGGAATCACAGTTCACCATGCATCTTAAAGGAGGAATCACAGTTCACCATGCATCTTAAAGAAGGAATCACAGTTCACCATGCATCTTAAAGGAGGAATCACAGTTCACCATGCATCTTAAAGGAGGAATCACAGTTCACCATGCATCTTAAAGGAGGAATCACAGTTCACCATGCATCTTAAAGGAGGAATCACAGTTCACCATGCATCTTAAAGGAGGAATCACAGTTCACCATGCATCTTAAAGGAGGAATCACAGTTCACCATGCATCTTAAAGGAGGAATCACAGTTCACCATGCATCTTAAAGAAGGAATCACAGTTCACCATGCATCTTAAAGGAGGAATCACAGTTCACCATGCATCTTAAAGGAGGAATCACAGTTCACCATGCATCTTAAAGGAGGAATCACAGTTCACCATGCATCTTAAAGGAGGAATCACAGTTCACCATGCATCTTAAAGGAGGAATCACAGTTCACCATGCATCTTAAAGGAGGAATCACAGTTCACCATGCATATTAAAGGAGGAATCACAGTTCACCATGCATCTTAAAGGAGGAATCACAGTTCACCATGCATCTTAAAGGAGGAATCACAGTTCACCATGCATCTTAAAGGAGGAATCACAGTTCACCATGCATCTTGAAGGAGGAATCACAGTTCACCATGCATCTTAAAGGAGGAATCACAGTTCACCATGCATCTTAAAGGAGGAATCACAGTTCACCATGCATCTTGAAGGAGGAATCACAGTTCACCATGCATCTTAAAGGAGGAATCACAGTTCACCATGCATCTTAAAGGAGGAATCACAGTTCACCATGCATCTTAAAGGAGGAATCACAGTTCACCATGCATCTTAAAGGAGGAATCACAGTTCACCATGCATCTTGAAGGAGGAATCACAGTTCACCATGCATCTTAAAGGAGGAATGCACTAATTTTATATCCTTTGGTCCTCCTGTAAAAAATTTTGTTCTGTACGTAAAAAGTAGTACAGGTACCTACCTAGGTACCGAAAACTAAAAATTAGCATTTAATTTCTGAAAGCCCCTCAGAGATAAGTTCTCGTAGGTACTTCTACCTATTGGCATTAGCTAAAGTTCATTCACGATTAGAATAGCAAGACGTAATGGCGGCGTGTACTACCGTAATCAAGTGAACGTATACCTAAACATGTAAATATCAATATAATAATCAAAAAATGTGTATAATACGGCTGTAGATAAAAATAAATCAATTTTATTGAATTTTTATAATATTTACTACTATTAAAAATTGTGTATTTGACATAATTTATACAATTTCAATAATACAAAGAAGAAAGTCTTGCCATTGACATGGCAGTGTTCAAGTGACTGACCAATGAACGACGTGATCGACTAAAACGTCAGTGATATTCTTATCGTGAACGAACTTTAATGGCGTTTTCGGCTGGCCACACTGGGGCTGCACTGGGTTGGCACTGAGGTGATGTCACCATACAAAACTCAATGTCAATTTCAAACCCAGTACAAACCCAGTGCGGCCAGCCGAAAACGCCATAAGTAACACTTATCATTTAGTCAGTTAAATCAGAATCTAGCTAGTTATCTATCTAGAACCCAACGGCTGGTGTGTTGGATACCTCGGTTCTCGTTAGATCACCGAGGTTAAGCAACATTGAGCAGGGTCAGTGTTGGATGGGTGACCATTCAACTCTGCCTTGCCAGGTTGCTGCCGTTGGGTCAGAGAGACTGGGGTGTTTGGGGGTTAGTGTGACGACCTCCCTCCACCTGTTATCAGTCTCTCGACGGCGCGGGTTGTGGAGGCCTGTGCTGTGAATGTTGCACCGTCCTTCGGAAGGGACGTTAAGCCGTTGGTCCCCTTGGTATCTTTCGTCAGGAGTAGGCTACATGCCGGTACCGGGTTTCCTCTCCTCCCTTCTCTATATTACATTCTCACTAGTGGAGCCTGGCTCTGTTGAGAATATAGACTTAATAATAATAATAATAATAATAATAATAATAATAATAATTTAATAAAACAGTTAAAAACAGCAAACACACTCCATGGCAATTGACTGCGGCATGTCACTATTCACCTCTGTGCTCGTTCGAGACTCGATGCTCTCCGCAGAACTCTGGCGGTTGTAGCTCGGCTTCGGTTTGAGCTCCGTATTTGTGTTCTCGTCTTTCTCGATGGTCCACGGATTCCTGCGCAGCGTCGAGTTCGGAATCCAGCTGAGACGAAGCGTCGTCTTGTTGCTCTTGGGAACTTGTTGACAGCTGACGGTGAGATAGCCGGGGTGGTGGATCACATCGCAATCTTGTCGCAGAAGGCTAGGCGGGTGCACGCACACGTTGTTCTTGCCTTCAGTCAAACACAAACATGGTTAACCAAGAACCAAAACATATTAAATCATCAACTTGGTTATACTTACAATATACTACCTCCCCATCATGAAATCTCGATGTATTAGTTGTGCTTGAACCACCAAGAATAAAGCTGGAAGCTCTCTTCAACAAATTATTTAGTGGCATTTTACCTCATTAAAAAACTTGCATGTTATATTATGGATACCCTAAGAAAATCTACTAAGTTTTGACTAGAATCACTAGAAGGCATGGCATGAAACTGAATACACCTGTGTTAAACTGCACACATGCTTCCTCCTCATTGTAAAAACACTTCACATAACACCTACTTTCCCTGTAATAACGGCATTGTAACATATGTTTGATTACAATTTATCAATATTTTAACTTTTGTGTGAAACTGACAGTGACAGTTCCTGCCCTCTTCGAAAGCAGGGTGAATTTGTATTTTCCCAAATTGCCGTTAGAGCGCGTCGCAATCGCCAACTCTGTTAAAAATGCGGTAATTTCAAATTCAAATAAATTGGAGCCCAAAAATAATTATCTAGCCTCTAGGGAGAAATTCATAATTTGTTTGAACTTCAAATGTTACTTAGATTTGCGATATATGTATTTTAGGAGGAAGATGAGCTAGCGAGAATCTCCATCTCGTTTTTACTTTGACTGAACTAGGGATGTCGGCGGGTCCAAAAATCAGGAATCGGGTACCCGTCATAAATACTCGGGTCGGAATCGGGTAATTAAACCCCCCCCTTAATTTTTTTTTTTTTTTTGGTTTGTGGTGGGTGGTTAGGTAAAGGGGTAGGGGTTTAGGTAAATAAACACGTGGCACTTAGCTGCGTGAGAGGAGAAAATGACCCTCTCTCAGGGCCATCTGTGTGCTTGTCCTTGAAAAGAGTTTGAGAAAACAGGATGACAGGACATGATAACATTCTTTGATACCTAACAACTTCAATCATAAGTAAACACGAATTTGTGCACCTTTCTACCCAGGACTCAACTTTTTCACTGTGCTACAGTGTGATTGAAAAAAAAATACAGCCGCATTTTTCCCATGCTTCCTACTTCCGACACATGATTTCACCCCTCCTTCCCCATTCCTCTCTCACCACCCAGAGCAAGCAAGGTCGTTGAGCTTCCCCTTTAGACGCAGCTGATATCTGTGCTTTCAACTACAAATGTCTTTCAACTATACTCTAAAGAAAAAAAAAACATTTCTTTGGTACCCGCGATTATTTTTTATTACCCGAGTAATTGATTACCCGGAACCGCCCGGGTACCCGCCAACATCCCTAGGCTGAACCACAAGTGACATTTAGGTTGAAAATTGTATTTTTTGATTGGTTTCCATAGTTCGATGGTTCAATTTGTTCACAGCTTTCACAATTTTCCCAAGAATCTAAAGGTACGTTTACAGTTAGGCACTCGACGCTCTGGCGTTTACACTGCTGCGTTGAAACCGCAAGGGCAAGCGTCAAGAGTGCATCTGACAGGTTGTAAAAATGACGGTGTATGATATACGTAGATACTTTATCACCTTCCATTAAATAAAATTGCCAAATGGAAATTGAAACATGAACACAACAAACCACCAAACGTGACAAGCAAAATAGTGGGAGAGAGAATTTGAGATATTACAGCCTAAACTCATATACTGCATGTTCGGATTATCCTAAACAAGGCCGTTACTCGGTAAAGTAGGCGGAGCCAACGCTGGCGTTCAAGGTCAACCCCGGAAAAGATGAACCAGGTTTATCTCGAGCGTGCCTGCGCTGGGCGCTCTGGCGCACGAGCGTTCGCCCTTCTGATTGGCCAACGCCGAGCGTCGAACTGTAAACGTACCTTTAGATGGATGGAAGTCCTCATTACTGAACTTGTAAACTTGATCAAACCTAGTCATTTTTAATTGTCTCTCCTGAACAATTTGCCAATATGTAGAGAGAAAACTTTTATTAATAATAATAAAACACTGTCATTATAAAATGATTGCCACTTGGACACAGTATAGCAATAATATCAAATAAGAATAACCATTTAAAATTATGAACATGAAGTGAAAATAACATGAAACAACCCTATACAATAAAACAATTGGTAAATATACAAATAACTTTGAAGCCAATGACGTTGATGAAAATGATGAGGATGATGATGATGATGATAATTGCTGATAGAGGTACCTAGTAAATGCATTTCTCTTTGATGTTTCTTAACCATCGAGCAGGGATAAGTTCCTTCAAATTTGATACATTTTAAAATAATTATTAACATTATTCATAACTAAAGGTACTACCTACCTAGTTGGAATCGAGAGGGATCAGTGATCACAATGATTAATTTCCACATTTAGTACATAATTATTTATTTTCCTACAAAAATCACATAGCCATTTTCAGCTATCCATGTTATTGAAACATTTATGTACAACAAGCATTGTTTTGTTTTCGAATGTTAATTGACAGAGCTGTAATGTTCCTGTGATATTTCATATTCTAGATGTAGGAATGTCCCAATGCTTGACTAGTCGCTTAGTAACAAGAAGGCACGTAGTTTTAGACAGACAAAAAATAGTTCCATTTCAAATTAGATACAACATATCTCTTAAATGTTCATAAAGGTAGGTATCAAGATGAAATCTGTACCTCAGAGGTAGAAGGCCCGAATCCATTGGCTCGGTTTTGTGTTGCACACTTTTAGAATCATTGTAATCATGCTCTATCTATCGGTTGCAATTTTCAACTCAGCAATAAATAGAGTTATACCTATTGAAGTATTCTGTTACAGAATGTCTCACGTCATCATTACAAATGTGACGGATGAATGCAGAATCACTGGCTTTTGAGTTCAATTAAAGAATCATTGAAATGGACATCGGGTCTTCTAAGTACCTTGTGAGGTACAGAAATATTATCTTATGCACGGTTTGTATAAATAGTACCTATTAAATTATACAGTTTATATTTCGGTAAGCACAATCGAACACTAGCTAGCCACCGGTTTGCTAAACAAACAGTATTACCACCTAAAAGGCAAGGCAGATTAACAAAATTTTGCATGAAATTGGTGGCTTAGCCAATCAGATACTTGCAAATAATTAAACAGTCAAGTTTTATAATCTGCATGCATATACTTTCAGTAGGTAATACTGCCCAAAAGATATGTAAAAAATAATAACAGTATGGTATGTATTAAATATTACATACATGTATGTACAGTTTATTCCATTTCAAAAGGGGAATGGAAGTTTCAAGAAGTTCGCAATTCTCCCACAGATGGCATAGTTTGCAGTACCACTACCATAAAAATTTTGCTTTGGTGATTATCACTCAAGTGAACGACCACTAGATCTTTAAATCAGTCATAAAGTAAATAATTTATCACTTGTTGCCATAAAACCCTCTATTTAATAGCCTGGGTCAACAAAATACATTTAAAAAGTAATTTTAATCTGTTGTAATATGTACAACAGCTACGTTCAGCTAAGTTGGCACTGCCAAGTTTTTCCGTTGGCTTCTATGAATTTGTTTCCCGCCTCGAACCAACAACCAATAGCAAGGTAGATGGGCGTGGTTTCCATTCCCCTTTTGAAATGGAATAGCCTGTATGTATTAATAATTTATAACCATACCAACGCAACAACACAAAATGTGTTCAATTGACTCAACTGTAGTAGCTACCTGTGTGACAATCAAAATACTGATGATGTAAACCATCATACATTGTCATTCCGAAGTTCATTGGTCCGACTGTGCATAACTGAACTTACATATCGTTACAATAAGTCAGAAACATAAGTTCATAACAGACACACCAATGGGCCAAAAATTGTTCACGACAATTCATGATTTCGCGACATTATCTTATTTCTTCTTGATGAATCGAACGGTGACTGCCTTTAGGCACACCAATCTCTTAAAATACCTCACAATTATGCTGAAGAAGGATGAAATCAATGAATGACAGAATGCACAACTTTTGTGACCGCAGTGTACATTGCTCGGCTTAATGTCTGTAAATCTGATGCTCATTACGAGACCAACAAGAGCTCGGGAGTACGCAGTGTCCATTACTTTGCCAATAGTTACGGGGCTCAAGCATATGTTATATATTATGTATTATGTATATGTACTATATTATGTAAGCTAATTGTATTATAAACATATAATTGGTGTCAGCAGAGCACTAGGCAAATTACAACAGATAGTTTACATTTGATATTGCGGAGAAAACATCCGTACAAATATAATCTAAGACCGCAACAAGTGGGATAATCCTATAGTATACTTCTAACTCATCCTAGCAGGAATAATGGACCACCGAGTTACTGTTGATTGCATGTCGTATAGACTACTTGTATATGTGTGTGTTTGTGGTTTCTTCAATATAAGGCACCAGCAACTAAGGTTTAGTTGATATGAACTCGTCGTTCGTCAAATAGGTAGTTGATACTTTGATATGTATCATTGTTCGTCGTCTTACAAAAAAAACTTTAAAATACTTACAATCCAGGCAGCTGAATTGTATTACAATAGATAATATGAATATACTTCATTGTTTATTACTAGAATACGGTCTATCACTATGGGCTAAATGTAGTTTCACTTTCAAGAAAATGACAAAGAGAAACATTTCACAAACATTCCCGCATTCCAGAGATTCTTCAACTCTTTGCCGTGAAAGATTCAAGTTGTGGGCTAAAGCGAGAAGAAACTGAAGCAAAAGCAATCACACAACTTGTCTACTCGCAACTTTAGAAAAATATAAAATATCAATTTGTTGTCAGCCTGAAATAAAAGCTATGGCTTAGCTTTAATGTGGCAAGCTGTAATTTAGTTCACTACGTACTAGTACTATATGAATACAATATAATATACATTTAAAAATTACATCCCTTAAATTAGGTATATACAAGTTTAAAATGTACAATTGCAATAGTTCTATTTTACACTCGCTCACAACGTAATGTCACCGGGTTGCTTATCGTCCGTCCGAAAGCAGAGCTACATTATGTGTTGAGTCAATGGATCCACAAGGTATTTAGCACAATAATAGGGACGTTCCACAGTCGATTGCTCTCTGTCAAGGAAATATTATTAGCACAGACTAAATACAAGTGTTAATGCTTCAAGTTAGACGTTGAACTTTCCTCTGCAATTAAATGATAGACACTCAAGTCATTTGTTTCATAAATTGTGTAAGTACACACAATATCTGGTGTACTTAATTTTCATAGACCTTGGAAGTGTTTTACGGTAGTTCTTTTTCATAAATTGTACTATCAAATGTCTGTTTAATTTTCATCAAAAAACAACAACGTACTGAAAAAAAAGTATAGCTTTCTTGAAGTGAGAATGAATCAACCGAGAACGTAACGTAGAATGTAACGAGGCAATTGAAAACCACCACCATGCATTCTGTGAATAGCAATCAGTCGTAGCTGTAACTTTATACCTTGAAAATAACAACACATTAGCATCTAGATAATATTATAGGGTAGTCCTTAATATTGTGCATTATAAGCCGGTTTAAGAACGTAATACAGTAAAACCTCTTTAAGTCGAAATTGAAGGGACCCAAAAAAAAGCACTTCGACTCATGAATTTTTGAATCATAAGTATTTTCATAGAATGATGTTTTCCAGACGTGTAGTAAAGATAAGCCTCATAAACCTACCCCCTCCCCCTGTGCAAGGGTCTATAACCACTTGAAGACAGCTGTTTAGTCAAGGGTCAATGCCTCCAATGGTTTAAAGGACTCCTATTATTTACGCAATCTAGTGGAGCGGTCGCTCCACCCAGCCAAGTCGTACTATACACTCACAGTCACTCAACATACCGTAAATGCCTAATAAACTGAGGAGCAGACCAAACACTTTTACTGTAAGCAACAACATGGCATTTTCGGCCTACTGGATCTCAAAATTGGTAAATCTCACATTGTTGCGAAATATCTTAATTTCGAGCTATGGCCCACCCCACTACATATACCAAATTTGGGAACAATAGGTTATGCCATTTGCGCGCTAGAGGACCGAGAAAACAGTGAAATTACACCACTTTCTGATTCTGAAGATGATGATGATTCTGATGATATCACGAAACGTCGCTATCACCGCCACAGCCTAAACGGCTGAACCGATCGACCTGAAATTTTTACCACATGTGCACTTTTGGCGTCTGAGGTGCCTTTTTATAAAACCAACCGGAAGCCGCCATTTTGAAACCGGAAGTGACGTCATAACTCAAAAACGTCTGGACCGATTAGAACGAAATTAGCGCCATTCGATTTAGATGGTCATCTATATGAAGTATCAATAAAAAAAATATTATTTTCTTATTTTCTAAACCGGAAGTGACGTCATAAATACGCAATATTTAACTTATTTCAACAAATTATACTTAAAATACGTACATAATTAACTTACATTGTAACATAGACAATACAATTTATATATTCAAGGTAGCAGTGTTCTCGGCCGCCATTCCTGAAACCGGAAGTGACGTCATATATCTAAAACGCCTGTACCGATTGCAACTGAACTAGCTCCTGCGTATTCATTCTGCTATTTATTTGAAAAATCAATTGTGAAAAATGAATAAATAAATTAATGGTACCGGAAATGGCGGCAGGAACCACTAAATGAAACCGGAAGTGACGTCATATATTACAAACGGCATGACCGATTTTACGGAAATATAGGGATTAGGAATTCAGATGGTCGTTCATGAAGGTATCAACTAGATAAAACTAGATTGTTTTCTTATTACCTATACCGGAATTCGGCCGCTATTTCAAAACCGGAAGTGACGTCATGTATCGAAAACGGCTGGATCGATTATAACGAAACTTAAGCTATTCTTCTTGGATAATCATTTTCATCTTATACCAAACGCAACTTTTCATAGTAACCAAATCGGTTGAGGCGTATTTTTTTAAAGAAATTAGTCCCTGCTCGGACATGTGCTACAAGCTGTATGAATAAACTAACAAAAGAAGTGATATCCCAGAAAAAACACTCCGTGTAAAAATACCAGCCAAGTCTCTTTAACTATAAAAAAAAATAGAAGAAATCTAAAAATTCAGCACTGAAAAGGAGTGATATCAAAAAAGGAGCCAAGTCAACGAATTTTCCAAATTTTAATCGTACCATTGAAATAAAAATATCAACCCCCGAGAAATACTTAAAAAAAGGACTTGGCGCATCGTTTTTTTAAAGACATTTTTCTATTCTTAAGCTTATGCCACTCACATACTACGTAGTTCAGAAATGCCTAGAAAAATTGGGACAAAACTTTCAAATTAAATATTGAACATTCTGTAAAATATTTTAAATTTAAATATAAGTACGCAAAGAAACATAGCATTGTCTTACAAGCAATAAATACAGAACAGTTGTGTTTGTGATTGGTAGGTACCTATAGTTTTGTGGGTACATCAACATACCTACTACAGCATTATACTTTGAACCTTCTCGCCGTGTAATTAATTGCTATTAATTAACATTTTATACCAAAAAAATTCATAAATTACATAACGTATTACTTTAGATAAAAATCTAGTCAGTAATTATTTGAGCAGCATGGCTCAGTGCACTAGTCACTTATACAAATCTCATTGACGGCCTTCTTGTAATGAGCGCTTTCGCTATTTCCCTCAGTCACGATATTGAGAAGTATGATTGATTAATATGACCCTAGAAATAGTGGCAATAACGAATAGACTAGGCCGCTTCCGTTTATTCGTTATTCGTTTATCCGTTTATTTCCTCTGAATATTGACAAAATACCAAAACTGCCAGTAGGTAAGAGTACTAGTTATATTAAAACGTAGTATGATTCGTCGATAATGAATGTGATATACTCAGGAAAATATACTTGTAGAGTTCTTCTTATACTTTTAGGATAGAAAAGTGTCTTTAAAAAAACGATGCGCCAAGTCCTTTTTTTAAGTATTTCTCGGGGGTTGATATTTTTATTTCAATGGTACGATTAAAATTTGGAAAATTCGTTGACTTGGCTCCTTTTTTGATATCACTCCTTTTCAGTGCTGAATTTTTAGATTTCTTCTATTTTTTTTTATAGTTAAAGAGACTTGGCTGGTATTTTTACACGGAGTGTTTTTTCTGGGTTACATTTATCTGCAGAAAAATTAAACACACACTTTTTGACAATAAATCGATTTCACAATTATTATTTATACATATAGGTGTGGTGTTATAATCCAAAAATTAATAATGTAACAGAAACGAAAAGATAATTATTGGCTGTCATTAATACATCATCAAAAGATGAGAAAAAAATTAAAAAGGTCTAGAAGATTTCTTGAAAAAGTCACTGCAGTCACGGCAGAATATTTATTTTATGTAGACATCCCTATTAATAAGTAAACATAAGATTAAATATTATGCAGAATGAAATAATTCAATGACCAATGTTTATGCTGTCAGTCAGTTGTTGACTATTTATAGCCCTCTTCACGCAAACTTACTGGCGTCACAACAGTTTGCTCTAATTCTTAGAAACATGGATTCAACCCTCCATGCCTGTCTGCTGTTTTTTTTGTTGCTTGGTTTCAAGAGACCCACTTTTCTTTGAGATAGAGCAGATAGTGCAGCTGGGGTGTCCTGTTTTTGAAAGAAATAATCAAGTGGGTATTCTCCGAAAATTGTATTATACAAAAAAATACTTCGATTTATAAACTGAAATCACATGTTATATTCCGACTTGGGGCCAAATATTACATACTAGGGTGTGATATAATATTATTCCATTCATTAGATCGCGAGACAAAATAATTTTTACGCCCTTCCCTTCACCACATTGCTCTTTATAACAGTGAACACTTGTATTGCGGAATGTTTACTTCCCAAATATTTATTGAACATGTCATGGACCCTTCCCACCCCTCTCCAGAGACCACACGAAACGACCCTCTCTCTCACAGGGTCCTTTTGTTAAGAGCAGGTATAAGGCTAGCTGGTCCGTCCAGTTAAGGGGGGAAAGTGAAAGTAGGCCGTTGTACCCTCTGCTCCAATAGTATAAACCATTTTTATACGTAAAATCACACTTTATACTACGAAAATTGTGTTTTACAAAATAAATACTTCGACTTAAACACTGAAAATCAATGTTATTTTTCGACTTGGGGCCAAATATTACTTCGAATTACGGCTTATCCAAATTTCGAGTTATAATTTATTTTAACATTGGACACCCTATACTGAGGGCGGGACTTGAGTTTACTTCGATTTATGATGAATTTCGGCTTATGGTTGTTTGATTTAAGGAGGTTTTACTGTATAGCGATTTAGTTACTAAAGTGCATAACTACTAAACGGCGCATCTGCGATTAAATAAAATGATACCACTGCCGTAGCTATCGAGTAGGTACGTATGTCATATATCACAACGAAGCTAACTAACCAACGAGTATTTACTATGTACATATGTATAAAGACGCAGGATTTGTTAAGCGTCAAACAAATCCAATCATGTGTTCAAACAGGCTCCGATTCATTTAGTTTTGTCGAATATCACGTAGTCAGTTTCAATAAGAATTTAGTGAAAAGGGTAAATAGATTATAGGTAAGTGACATGTAGAAAAACTGTAGATGGTAAACAAAAAGTCAGACCATAATGGAGTAAAAAATCACAGTTAAAATTAACTCTTTAATTTCTTCAATATCAATGATGACTTTATGGCTACTTGAAATGTCATGATGTATTTGAGAATTACGATGTGGAAAAGGCTGTTTAAAATGAAACTAACTCTAGATACTTTCAACCAATCTGAAAAATTACGAAAGTTAAAAACACATCTTGCAGCTCTTTAACAGAGAATCAAAGTCATTCAGTCAAGTAAAGATGATGCAAATATCTTTCCAATTGATATGAAACGTATTTCGATGTTAAAACATATTGATATGTGATGCCATGGACGTTTCCATTGGAAAAGCTTTAGAATATGTTTGAGAATTTGATTCAGCGCTACGAAGACATTGAAGAATCTGCGTACGATTACAATTACAAGTGTTGAGTCAACGTTGCTCGGTCATTTGAAATCATTGGAACCAACTTTTACATCGAGATTCAATATCAAATGCATACTGAAATACCTACATGATTGTAAGAAATTGAGTAAAAATGTGGTATTAAAATCACTTGAAACAATATTGAAATATATACAAATGCTGACAAATGTAACACTGGTCTCTCACATGGGAGACCTGCACGCGCCGGGAGACCTGCATGCGTCGGGAGAGCCTGCACGGGATGGGAGACCTGCACGCTCCAGGAGAGCCTGCACGCGCCGGGAGACCTGCATGCGTCGGGAGAGCCTGCACGGGATGGGAGACTTGCACGCGCCGGGAGAGCCTCTACTCCACCGCAAAGCCGCAAGTCTCCTCCACCGCCTGCGTGAGCTTCTCCTGCATGCGCTGGTAGTGCGGATACGGAGGGATGTCGATGCGGTTGAAACACGTGTGCGCCTTGGGCAGGTTCTCCGCCGGCGCCTCGATCACGTGGATGGTGAAGAGGCGCGGCCCCGCGGCGCCTGTGGAGCCCTGGAACACGTGATGTCACATTAACACCCGGCAACTCGCAAGTACATAGTCATAGAGTTGAGTCAACATTTCTATTCAACATTTTCAATTCAAAAATGAATTCCCTTAAAAATGACGAGTATAACTCACCATATTTGTGGTTGGCATTACGTCGTTTTGACGCGGCATATCTCGCTTCCAGTTGTCCTAACTTTTATTAAAAAATTCCCGACTAATTATCTATCAAGATTTATAAATGTTATGGCAATTGTTATGATTCCGAGGGAGTTTTATGTACACCTTCACAATTAAATGCCAATTTCTAGACAAGTGTTTATCTTTAAACACCATTATGGCAATAGGTTAAGGAATGGTCCTACACCAAGTCACTGATATTACGTGGACTAATGTTAAGTCTCTGTAACACATTCCTTCTGGAACCGCCACGTCATGATCTGGCTACATCTGGTTTACCTGCAGTGCTTTGAATCCCTGCAGCGGCACTCGGGAGCTTCCGGTGACGAACTGCAGCAGTCTGGCGCGCATCTCCTCGCCGTATTCGTCCACGATCTGCCAGAACCACTGAACCACCGGAGTGTCTGGCGTGCAGTGCTGCGGAATACGGCGCGGGTCAGTTACACTTCTCTCATTTGCAGGTCATGTTCATGTTATTTCCTGCATTTCACTGGGTTTTATCTTCTGGATGGGTTCAAATGCAACTTTCAGACTTAATATGGCCACACTATTGAACACTTTTAACTTTTAAGCAGAATTGATTTAAACGGACTAGATAGGACATTTGCATGTTTAAATATTTGAATGTTGATAAACATTGGTAATGAAAAGGGCTGTTTTTTGTAATAGGTAAGAACTCAAAGTAGTAGGTACCTATAATAATAATAATAATAATAATAATAATAATAATAATAATAATGTAATTTATTGAGCACATAAAATAGGTACACTTTTGGTCTGTATTCAACAATCGAGTCGTTGATCTTCCATACATCCACATACACATACATCCATACATTCCATACACTTTGTCAAACTCACTGAAAACTACTTGATGTCTACTTATTTTCTTCTCCAAGTCAAAGTCGAATTCGAATATCGAAGTTTCTCGAATAGTTTCTCGAAGTCGAATATTTGTGTAAATAATGGTACTTTTCCTTCCAACAAATTTAAAATAGAATTGGGGCATTCCAGCTCCAAATCCCCAAGCAAAAAACCTGACCACCTGGGATATTATTAACTTTTTGTGGGAATATTGTATACTTAAAAAGAGTCGACACGTGTAATTTCGTTTGACCTTTAGGTCAGCCACTTCCAAAATGCAAGCTTGCAAATTATCATGATTTTGTATTTTTTAAACATTTTGCTCTCACTCTCATAGCTCATAACTTTTGATCCAAACATCGTACGAAGATGACTTTTTTACCAAATTGAAGCTCTTGTTATGCTCTATTTTAATATATTATACACAATACGTTTCTTAAATCACATCATTTAAATAAATGAATGTGAAAAATTCAAAATTTTATTACTCAAAAAGTCATGTTTTAATATTTTTAGGGCTGTGCGAGTTTGATATTTTAAGGTCGAGTCGAGTTCGAGTCGAGTCAGTGAGATGAATCGAGTTTTTCGAGTCATGTTCGAGTCATGTTCAGCAAATGTTCACCCATGTACTATTAGGTCATAAAATTATTATTCGACCATCATCACAAAATGAATAGAAATATTTACATTAAATTAATCATACATCATCTATACATTGTAGGGCTGCTAATTCATGTAATTTCTTATTATAAGATAAGATGTGTATAGGTAAATAATTTTGATTCTCATACTACTGGGGTTTGAAGTGCTGCTACTAGAAATTTGTAGCTTGGAATGACAAGTAAAGATCTAAGCTTTAACAGCTACTGTATTTTGGGGGAAAACATCCATGCAATCTGCAACTAGAAATACTACTAGGTACTAGGCACTACATAGAATGTAAAGGCCAAAGACCCTAGAACTTCCTTAGGCCAAAATTCTGGGTTTTTGCATTCCTAGAAGTATTGTCAGAAGCACTTAGACGAGTTATGTCACTTATCAGCAGGAATATCATATTTCCCAAATCTCAACAATTTCATCCAACAATGCTTCATTAATCATTATTATTTCATTGTGTGACATTTTAACAGAAATTCATGTGTTCTTGTGAGTTGAGGAGTGGATTATTGATGGAAGAAGTATGTAGGGGTCTGTTAAGGATGTAGGCAGGATAGATAGATATTGTCTTTAAAAAAATAAAAATAAAAAAAAAATTTTAACTCGAAAAAGTCGAGTTTAACCCTTTTTGACTCGATTCACCCCCCAAACTCGACTCGAACTCGAAATTTCGAGTACTCGCACACCCCTAAATATTTTTTTAATTTTTACCATATAATTGCCGATATGTTACCTACCTACTGTAAAAATTTCAAGGTGGAGTGTCAAGGGATGTGCGAGTAATAAATTATTTAGCGCGTCAAGGTACATGGGAATCCGCGCGGCCGAGCGCGGGCGATGCTGTCGTTCTAGTGATTGCACGTGACAAAGCCGCAGATTTGTTTAAACAATAGTTCATCTGCTTGGATGGACACAAATTCATCTATTGCTTCTTCAGCGTAGGAATAAACTCTCGTTTGAATGACGTGTGTTGATACAGCATAGACATTTATACTCACGTATAAATGTATATGGATACAGGAACAAATGAATGCAGTTTCTGGGTGCCAGCGATAGGACGTGCTTTTGAAAATCTTGCCGCGAGAATCTGATCCTCCAAGTCGTGCTCATCTTGCGTACAATACTCGAAGTTGATGGATGTGATGTTGGACTGGACCCAGTCATAGAGTTGTCGCGGAGCCATGATCTGGCGTCTATGTAGACTGGCTCGAACTGCAAGCCGCTTCACAGTCCACCCACACCCTCACAGGCCCCCTTTCCGTGCGATGTGGCTGTGAAGTGCCACTCGGCTGTATTGTGGCGGCAAATATTGTTTATATTTTACGATTTTTGTACTGGGCAGCTGAACCATCTGATAAATACTTACATGATTTTGTTGGCTGATTGAAAATATTGTTTCAGAAAATTAATAAGTTTTTTTAATAAATAAACGGACGGCAACTGTATCCTGCTGCATTCAGAAATTACTGCAAAACTGATGAGTTTCACTTCACTATTCTCTTTGTAGTATGCGACGAATGGATGGAGGGTGGTGGACGATTTGTTTCAGTAAAATCCCTGGGCCTCGTCTTGCAGCACAAAAGAAAAGTTTTTAGCAAAGTCGCGACTTATTTACACCTTTGACGCACTGATTGAGTTTGAAAATAATGTAATAAGTCAGGGCTGCCGCCACATACAAATTAATATCCTTTTAAAAAGCATGAAAAATCCGTAAAAATCCGTATGCCCATTAAAAACCTTTAAAATGATGTAAAACTCCCATATTTCAAGCACTAACTGGGCCACTTGACGGATAAGCTATTGAATTCCTCACGCAACATGGGACATGAGAGAAGGGGGGTTGGGTTCTAGACTGACAGCTGTGGATGGAATGGTAATTTTGAATTCAGAATTATAAATATCTTTCTCCCGTTTCCAACACATTATTCATAATGAGCATAATAAATTTAAAAACTATAAGCACACGCAAGAATAAGGGATGCAATCACTAATCAGGTCATTAACCCACGACCAGCTGCAAACAACTAACAAGTGGATGCCTCAGGCAGCGCGCGCCCCTAGACACTCAAGACATTGCTCAAGGTCGACCAGTTTCCCCACCCCCCTTCCTCCCTCAACCATTCACTCGCAACCATTTATTGGTAGTATAGCTAGCCTACTTACACAAAAGGGTGTTTTGAAACAATCTCTGCACTGAAAATTGTTGGACAGGAAACGAAAATATCTTGTCAAACTATACATTTTCGTAATAAATTTAAAATATTATCTCATTCAAAAGAGAAAATGTGGTTCAACTATGAATCACCAGTATCCGTTAAAGAGTCAACAAATCCGTGTGTCCGTTTTTGTACTCATAAATCCGTAAAAACGGATAATATCCGTAAAAACGGCAGCCCTGTAATAAGTAGTATTTACTCTCAAATTATTGAACTCTTCAATTTTACAGAAAGTAGGTACCTATAGGAAAAGCCTACATAGATGTAAACTTATTCTATAAATTGATTACATTAAATAATTACATCGACTCGATAAACCATAGATAAAAAACGCAAAAAAATTGAACACCAATTTCACTACGAAATGCACTACGAATAGGTGTATCAGTATTTCTTGTCTATCAGAAAAAAAAGCACACACAAATGTATACCTATTATAACACGCAACACTTGGAGAGCTCAGAGGTCCGTGTGGTTGGGAAGCCAAAACAGATATGATTGCTCTTAGAAGTTACACAGTGTAGAAAATCTCCTCATTCAATTACATACCTAAAAACCAATAACAATACCTATAGAAATACACCTGCACCTGAGACCAACGCGGGGGGTAGGCAGTTCGTGTCGGCGAACACAGAGCAGGAGTTAAAAACTGAAAGGGTGAAATTAATTGACAGGAATATTTATTACATGATTGGTCGGCAAAAATTGGCGAAGAACATGGGATGGAGTACCGTCTATGAAGAGCAAAACGTATAGACAAGAGATTTTATTATGATGTCGTATACCTAAAGTTTCAGAACATAACTGTTTTCGTGATCACATGAGAACTCATATAAAAACAATGCATTGATTGTCAAAAAGACCCACAACAAATATTATAAAAGTAATTGAATTATAGTAGACAGAGAGAATTTATTGTGATGTGTAACAAAAGGTTTCAGAACATAACGGTTTTTGTGGTTCCACGAGAATACATATTTAAACCATTGCTATGATTGTCAAATCAACTAACAACTTATAGTATCAAAGTAATTATTGAATTATAGTAGACAGAATAGAAAATGAGTAGTTACAATAGTGATCGAGTTCAGTGGAGTTTTTACCGCGATCGCTAGAACGAGAGCAGCGGCGGCGCTCTGCCGCGCGGTTTCACAAGTACCTTGACGCGCTAAATAATTCATTACTCCCACATCCCTAGACACTCCAACTTGAAATTTTCACAGTAAGTAGATAACATATCAGTAATTATATGGTAAAAATTTAAAAATTATAAAAACATGACTTTTTGAGTAATGGAACTTTGAATTTTTCACTTTCATATTTTTAAATGTTGTAATTTAAGAAACATACTGTGTATACAATAGTAAAATAGAGCATAAAAAGAGCTTCAATGTGGTAAAAAAGTTATCTTTGTACGATGTTTGGATCAAAAATTACGAGCTATAAAAGTGCAAGCGGAATGTTCAAAAAGTACAAAATCACGATATTTTGAAAGCTTGCACTGCGGAAGTGGTTGCCCTCAAGGTCAAACAAAAAAACACGTGTCGACTAAAGGTCAGTTAGGGTACCCGGGTACAAACCGGGTACGCCATTACCCGAGTACAATGGCAAGTACTCGGGTATCAAAAAAAAAAAAATTTTTTTTTTTTTTTAGTTATTAGGTTTGTTTGCATTATTTGCGAATGCTGCCACTTAATCACTAGCTGCATTGTTTATAGTTATATAAACTGAATTTAATATTTATTCATATTTCCTAAATCTCAACAATCCCAACCAATAATTGGTTTGTAAATTCATTGTTTGTAATTTCATGAGAATGCTGGTGAGTTGAGGATGGATTATTGATGGAGGGGATGCATTGTGTTCAACCTTCCATTGTATGGACGTTGTGTATCTCTCCCCAAGGACACGGATAGGGCGGCGGGCTCAATGCAACAAATTTCAAAACATTTTCAAAAAATAAAAATAAAAAATTATTTTATTTTTTTTTATTTTTTTTTTAAGTTATTTATTACCCGGGTAATTACCCGGGTAATTAAAGCGGGTACCCGGGTACAAAACATTACCCGAATCCGACCTCTAGTGTCGACTATTTTTAGGTAGACAATATTCAAAAAAAAATTTATTAAAATCGCAAGAGGTCAGGTCAATTTTCGTCATTTTTTGGTTGTCCTGAGGCGGAACGACCCAATTCAAGAAATTTAGACTTACCGTATTAACTCGTGTATAAGACGCACCCTTGTTTTGAGAAGTCTATTTTAAGAAAACACTTAGCATGCCTGTATAAGACGCAGTAAAATGATGAAAAACATTGTGTGTTTGTATACATGATATCCATCTAAATGTTGGTTTTCCAGCTAACTGAGCTATTTGAATGAAAATCACTGCCAACTTGTAAACAAACAGTAATTTCCTGCTTCTGAGAAAGGGGGGAGGGGAGTCTCTTCCCAGCAGCTGTTGCTTGCTCTAAGAGGCATGCACCTGCCTTTCCTCTGCATTCCAAAACAAACCCAACTCCCCTCCTCCCCTTCCATTAAGATCGCCATTCAACAGTGTTTTGTCTATTTTATGTCTGTCAGAGCAATGTTTTTCAGACGTAAACATATATTTTGTCTCCTGATCTAAATGCAAGAGAAACATTTTGTTGCACACATTTAATATGTTAATAGTGTTGTGTCTAGACACAGTATGAGTAGTCCAGACAGAGTGAGAGGGAAAGGCAGAGATAGACAACATGTGGCAGTCTACCACAGCTCTGTTTACAAACATCCATCTTGGATTTACTGGGAAAAAAGCTTGGTATGCGTGTATAAGACGCAGGGCTGTTTTCAGAATCAAAATATTGACATATAATTGCGTCTTATACACGAGTTAATACGGTACATTTTTTAATTAATGTAGTAACAGTATCAGACATAGGAAGGTAGCATGGCATTGTGCCTATAAATAAAAACATACTTTTTACAATGTGGTATTGAACAGTAAAAATTAAATACCTATAGGCACCTAAAATTGAAACAATATCGAAATATTGTATGTAATCTTAGCTATTAACGAAAGGAAATTACTTCCTGCTCAATAAGCTTGTAGTACCTAAGTTGTAGATAAGGCGTCTTCAAAATGCTTTGACGTGTGTTGAACTTCGCCCTTGCCAGGGGAAAAAGAGTTCCAAATCCGCTTTTCCTTGCTCTAAATTTGCGTTAGCAGATTACATAGTTCGACTTCGTGCAGGAAATATTTGGCAAAATTAAAAACACAACACAAAACACAGGAAAGCTAGGCACGGCGAATGCAACAAATTGAAATCAGCTGTCTGCTGTTGACACAAAGCTAGTGTTGGCGTTGGAACTAGGAGGGGTGTGTGTGTATTGTGCGCGTCAAAGGTGCGAGCCGCGCGACTTTGTTCTTGGGCGAGATGTACGCTGATTGGTCAAATGAAAACTACTTTACCGACGCGCGCGCACTATTCAAATTTGAACGAATACTTCGACATTTCGAATATTCGCACACCCCTAGTCATGACATGTAAAAATGTATCAATTGGAAATAAAACTGAAACTGAAATAATAGTTATTTTGCTGGCAAAAAAAAAGTTTGGAATCTAGAAGATATCCAGTGTAACATTTCAGTGTTGAAAAGCTAAAGTATCACAAATTTGCTGGAAAGTATAGGTAGGTAACTTTTGACAGTGGGGATTAATGTTTACTAAAATATACACAGGTTTTCCCACCAGTAATTAGAAAGAGACCAATCAGTATCCATTATAATTACACTTCCCATCAATCATTTAAATTACAATCCATAATTTTTTGTAACAAATCATCGATTAAATACTTAATGAGAAGGGTGGAAATATATAGTATCCCAAGATCTTGTAGACGACATGACGCGGACTGACCTTGAGTCTGGTGTTGTTCTTCCAGTCGGTGACGTCGATGGAGCCGAGGCCGCCGATCACGAGCTCGATCTCTCTCTCATCGAATGATCTCAACAGAAGCGCCGGGATGAGCTCCGAGAAGCCCTTCTGTAGCGCCAGAAACTGCTGCTCGATGCCGCGCATGAAGCGGTAGTTCACGTACAGCCTGAACAATACACACTATTATCAAAGATAATTAAAGCAAGAAGATGTTTCATGTAATGTTAAAATCTGTCTGTGAGAATTTGCGAAAAAAAACAGAGTCCCATGTCTCATAATAAACCTCACCAATAGATGTCTCTGTGTTTGGGGATCATTCTGGCAGCACTGTATTTCAAGATATCAAGGTGCATAGACTGTTTTTAACTATTTCTACCAGCATTTTCTTATAAAATATTTCATAGCCTGCTAAAATTAAAAAATAGCAAACAAAAGTTTCTTTGCCATGATAGCTTAGATTTTATTAAATTTCTCTCTCAATACATAACGAAATGACATGAGATCAATTGCATTTTATTCAGCTCAAAATTGTGTATATGAAAAGTTACATTTAATAAATAAGTCAGTGACGAATACCAGAGCCATTAAACTTGAAGCAACTTCAGAACTAGCTTGGACTATTTCAAGGTAAACTGCGAATTGTATTCGATAGACATTGCAACATTGTATTTGAGGGTTTTGAAGTCCAATAACATGAGTGGGAGAGAGACAGACATATATGAATCAGAGACATCTATTGGTGAGGTTTATTATGAGACATGGGACATAGTTTTTTTCCACAAATTCTCACAGACAGATTTTAACATTACATGAAAAATCTTCCTGCTTTAATTATCTTTGCTATTATTTCCAATATCAAAAAGTTGGTAACTAAATTCAAAGGACATACAAGTAGTAGTACCAGACATAGTTATAAGTACGTTATAACAACTAGAACAAGCCACAAACTCCATTCCAATTGCAAGAATGAAGGATGGGCAAGGTATAAGAACAAAACAGTTTTAAATCTTATTTTTGAAAATGAAAAATACTTAGGGTTGGGCGAACCAGTTCGTTTTCGAACCGAACCGAACCGGCTAGCTAGGTTCGAAAAACGAACCTCTAAGGTTCGTTTTCGAACCTTTTTCGAACCTCCCGCCTTTTTTTCCCGCCCTTTTTCATTCAAACAATGCGACCAATATCTTGTCACTATTTGTCTAATGTAGGCCTCTTGTCTTTAGTGGTGCAGTAAAATGGTAAAACCTGGGTAAATCAAACCCCTGTAAGCCGAAATCATCATAAATCAAAGTAAACTCAAATCCTGTCACACTATAGGGTGTTCCATGTTAAAATAAATCTTGAACCGAATTTTTCATAAGACGCAATTCGAAGTGCTATTTGGTCCCAACTAGAAAAGTAGCATTGATTTCAGTTTAGAAGACCAGGTAATTTCCTTGTTGAGTACAATTTTCGAAGTATTAAAATGAAATAATGATTGTTGCGATCTAAACTTTGTTGTACTTTTGGAACAGAGTGTACTTTTGGGTCCTGCAGAGTGCAGCTGCTTGCCAGCAGGTACCTGAACCTGACCCTTGCCTGCGTAAGGGAGGATTGTTTTGTTTTTCTCTGTTGAAAGGTCTGTGAACTCGCAATTTATGTAAGAAGTAGTAATCAGATGGCAAATGACTTGACATCATATTTTATTTTATTTATATGATATTGTATGTTCATGGTTATTGAATAAAATATAATAGTGGTCATTGAGAACACCATTCGCGATCTAAATGAAGGGAAGATATCACGCATAAGTTAAAAAATAATGGTGTATATTTGAGCTTTCCAAACTTCATTGTAACCCAATGCAAAATCAAAAACAGTATGACGATTGGCGAGATAATTTTTGAAGAATATTGCAATATACAGTACTATAATGTATTAAAATTTCGAGCAGTATATTTCGCGTTTTTGTTCCTATTATATTTGGTATTATGTCAATGTCCCTGTATACAAATAGAAATAATATTTGCGTAAACAAACACCTCATCAAACAGCTGTTTTCAAGTGTCTAGCCACTTGACTTTCGAGAGGGAGGGGGGAGAATGGTGACTGGTGCTTACGCGCTTATCTTTACTACATTATCTAGAAAACATAATTTTCTGAAAAAAAAGGTTTGGTTCGTTTAAGGTTCGAAATTTCGAACCTTTTGAAAAGGTTTGGTTCGAGGTTCGGTTCGAAAAAAAAATGAGGTTCGCCCAACCCTAAAAATACTAAATTTAATATATTACTTAGAGACAAATTAAAATGAAATGAAACAAAAGGAGTACCTACCTCGGCTGACTGGCTGACTTTGGAGTGTGAAAATAGTATGTTCTACCAACATGTTATTTTGAAGAAAAAAACGCATTCAAAAATTTATTGATGGGTATTTCAGATTAGATTTTGCAGTTTTGAAATGTAAAAAATTCCTGCCAGCCTGCCTTCCTTCGTTCATTAGTCTTCACAACCTGTCATCTAGCCAAGCGACTCACTTGACATATTCCTTCTTGTTGTCCTCGGTGACGGCGATGTCCTTGCCGCCTGGCTTGAGCTCGTGCACGCGGAGTACGCCGAAGCTGTTGTGCTCGACGCTGAAGGTGGTGTCGATGAAGGCGGTCATGTCGTTCTCCAGCATCCACGTGAGAGAGCGATGCAGCTCGGGGTCGACGCCCTCGATGTCCTCCAGCCCGATGGGCTTGTTCAGCAGCTGCTTGTAGAAGGGCGTTGTGAAGCCCCCGTCGATGTAGTGGCCGTGGAACACAGCCATTCCGATGATGCGGCCCACGAAGTGGAAGTACGACAGATGCTCCTGCGCAAGAGTTGAGGAATTAGTATACATTGATGCTTGTAGAAGGCGTCGTGAAGCCCCCGTCGATGTAGTGGCCGTGGAACACAGCCATTCCGATGATGCGGCCCACGAAGTGGAAGTACGACAGATGCTCCTGCGCAAGAGTTGAGGAATTAGTATACATTGATGCTTGTAGAAGGCGTCGTGAAGCCCCCGTCGATGTAGTGGCCGTGGAACACAGCCATTCCGATGATGCGGCCCACGAAGTGGAAGTACGACAGATGCTCCAGCGCAAGAGTTGAGGAATTAGTATACATTGATGCTTGTAGAAGGCGTCGTGAAGCCCCCGTCGATGTAGTGGCCGTGGAACACAGCCATTCCGATGATGCGGCCCACGAAGTGGAAGTACGACAGATGCTCCTGCGCAAGAGTTGAGGAATTAGTATACATTGATGCTTGTAGAAGGCGTCGTGAAGCCCCCGTCGATGTAGTGGCCGTGGAACACAGCCATTCCGATGATGCGGCCCACGAAGTGGAAGTACGACAGATGCTCCTGCGCAAGAGTTGAGGAATTAGTATACATTGATGCTTGTAGAAGGCGTCGTGAAGCCCCCGTCGATGTAGTGGCCGTGGAACACAGCCATTCCGATGATGCGGCCCACGAAGTGGAAGTACGACAGATGCTCCTGCGCAAGAGTTGAGGAATTAGTATACATTGATGCTTGTAGAAGGCGTCGTGAAGCCCCCGTCGATGTAGTGGCCGTGGAACACAGCCATTCCGATGATGCGGCCCACGAAGTGGAAGTACGACAGATGCTCCTGCGCAAGAGTTGAGGAATTAGTATACATTGATGCTTGTAGAAGGCGTCGTGAAGCCCCCGTCGATGTAGTGGCCGTGGAACACAGCCATTCCGATGATGCGGCCCACGAAGGGGAAGTACGACAGATGCTCCTGCGCAAGAGTTGAGGAATTAGTATACATTGATGCTTGTAGAAGGCGTCGTGAAGCCCCCGTCGATGTAGTGGCCGTGGAACACAGCCATTCCGATGATGCGGCCCATGAAGTGGAAGTACGACAGATGCTCCTGCGCAAGAGTGAGGAATTAGTAATAATACATATTAATTAGTTTTCACGATTTGCGTCCAAGCTATGCTAACATGCAATTGTTTTTTCTTTGATAACATCTAATGCATATTTCCAATATTGCTTCTGTAGATTCGTTGTTCAACAACAAAACGTTTAATGAAGACTCTTAGAATATGTGGTCAACAATCCAAAAAGTGTAGGTACTTAATTCTCTACAACTTTACTTTGTCACTCTTGTCAATCTGCAATGAGGATGCCACAAGCAAGTTTTCTGATATACCATACTGTCACATTTAAACTTATTATTTATTAGTCGATAATCAGACATTTCAGGAAGTATGTACCAGTTTAATTGTAACAACTGCACATCACCACTTGCCTTTGAACAGATTCAGAATTGGTAGGAAAACACTTTTTTTTGGAAAAATTAAGATAATTAAATGCTGTTCTGCAGGATCTTGCTGAGGTAAACACTCGGAGACAGATCTCCAAATTGCAGGAGGCACTGACTGAATCCTAATAGTATTTTTTTTAAAAAGACTTGGAGAATTTTCTGACTGATTGCTAATGTCTAAAACACAGGACACACTGTCAAGGTACTCTCTACTTTTTCAAACATGATCGAATAGCAGAGAGCAAGTAAGGTCAAGTGACAGCAGTCAGCCAATGAGAGATGCCCTCTGCTTTTACTAATGATTATGAAGTCTATATTCTCAACAGAGCCGAGGCTCTACTAGTGAGAATGTAATAGAGAAGGGAGTATTTGAAACCCGGTACTGGCATGTAGCCTACTCCTATGAAAGATACCAAGGGGCTTAACGTCCCATCCGAAGGACGGTGTAATATTCACAGCACGGGCCTCTGCAACCCGCGCCGTCGAGAGACTGAAACATGTGGAGGGAGGTTGTCACACTAACCACCAAACACCCAAGTCCCTCTGGCCCAACGGCAGCAACTGGCAAGACAGAGTTGAACGGTCACCCATCCAACCTCTGACCGCGCTCAATGTTGCTTAACCTCGGAGATCTAACGAGAACCGAGGTATCCAACGCACCAGCCATATGGGATCAAGCATGGACACAGTGTTAGTGTTCTGAATGTGTGTACGTACGGGATTGACACTGGAGTCCGGGTTGATCTGCAGCGTGTAGTTATCCTCCCTGGAATACTGGAACAGCCCGTACTGCGGGTTGAGCATCTCGTGAGACAGCAGATAGAGCCACTCGCGCGCCACACCGCCGTAGTCCAGCCCCTCCTCCCCCTTGAACTTCACCATCAGTCTCTTGCGCATGTCCTTGGGCCGCATCTTCATCACCAGGCGGTACGACTCCTGCGGGGCAAGCGCATGTTAGTTGGTTCTGCATGCCACAAGATCCCGGCATTTACAATGTCGAGGGACTAGCGAATAGCAATATAAATGGTCTTCTTGAAATTTCCATTCATTTGCGAAGAAATACGAATTTCTAGAAGATAGTACATATATTTTGAAATGATATTACTGCTAAAATAAATGTATTATAAATTATTGGCTCTGAAATCAATTCTAGAAGATACCTAGTTTCACAATTTTGGCAAAACAATTTTACATGAAAAACCACACTTTTCATTTGGAAAAACATCAAAATAAAGCAGTGAAATGCTCAAGAGTTTGGTGAAACATACACCCATGTGAGTTTAGAAATGTTAGAATAAAATATTGTACCTGATACATGATATAGTAGTTTTTCAAAGAAATATATAGATTACACTTTTAAAAACATCAGCTAGTCATTTTCTGTATGTTCGCTTCAGTTAAACTGAAAGAAAAACTCTAACTTTAAAGTGACTGATATATCTCGAAAACAAGTTCACGTTGACCACTTGTTCTTGCCATATTAAGATGCAGGTATTAATTACACGTCAACAAAACGCTCACCTCGAATATCTCCCCCCTGGAGACTTCCAGCCTGCAATGGCCGCTCTGAGGCTGGAGCGCTGTGAGTTCTGCTCTCAACATCTTCTGCTTCGTCACCAGGTCGCGCTTGTACTTGGGCAGGAGCTCGCTGTCGAGGAGGTCCTTGGGCAGCTCAGCGGTGCGTAGGGGCGCGGGGGGCACTCGGGGTGCAGGCTCGGGCGCAGGCGGTGGCACGGGGGTCTGCTTCCTGACACAACACACATTACACATGCGATGCTTTTACGCGAGAACTAATTGGAGTTGCCATCTCTTGGCTACTATGTAGATTTAGTTCTCGATTGGTTATAATTTGTTAATGAAACGATAAAGTAACTTCGTTATTAAAAATTTTCTGCATACCTTGATAGAAATAATTATTTATAATTCTTGATGACTTTCAAGTAAAGTCGTAACATAACAATATAATAACCCTGTCAGATAAATGACCTAGCGAAACAGTACCGAAACTGAAGCAATATTCAAACCTCTCAAAATTCATTTTGAAAACAATATCTCTCAAAAACGCACACAAAAACTCATCGGGCTGTATTTTTAGAACAAACCCTGGTTAACATTTGAGTCAGGTGGTAGGTAGACAATATGTAGTGCATTTCAAGATACATTGTAACATTTTCCCTGCCTCATCTTTCCCACCTCATTCAACCTTACCGCCATCTAGCTACCCTTAGGCCGGGAGGGAGGGAAAGTCAGGGGAAGTAGGTCCGGAAGTGAAGGAGGGGTAGAAGAACGAGTCAGAAAGAGTCAGAGACATCACGGAGTGGTGAGGAGTTTGGAATGGGATCTACCTCGTGTGAGAGGGATGAAAGGGTAAAAGTAACCTGATTGTATAAACTGTGTTACTTGAGAACATTAAGTGTGTGTGTGTGTGTGGTACTGCCTCCGGTTCACGTGGTTGAGGAGACGCAGGGTCAGCAAGAGTGTGCAAGAAGTGACGAGACCACCGCCATCAAGATCCACCCCAAACGAGACATCCGCCCTCTGAGTGATGTGACAACGAGGACTGGGTATTGTACATTATACGATTTACCGTATTCGGACATGATTACAAGTTGTATGTGGAAAAGAGAGACTTATTGCGTGCCAGAAGAGCACAGGGTTTTTTTGGGGGATTAT
This sequence comes from Leuctra nigra, assembly GCA_934045905.1. NCBI lineage: Eukaryota > Metazoa > Arthropoda > Insecta > Plecoptera > Leuctridae > Leuctra > Leuctra nigra. The sequence goes on from OW203765.1 coordinate 4,219,684, forward strand.
TTTGTAAATGTTCTATAGAAGTGTATGTATAATAGGGTTGGGACTTGACATCGATTTTTCGATTTGACATCGATGTCGAATTATATTTTGAGTTTCGATTCGACATCGATTTGAATTGTTTAATCAAATAATCGTTTGACATCGTTTAAAAAAATCCGTGAAATTGCGCGCAGTATTGTAGAGCTGGCAACAGTGCCGCGTGCCCCTCAAGATCAGCTGAGTGGCCTGTTTCCGTCCTTCCTGCATACCGCGTGTACAGTTGTGGGTGGGTTGGTTAGTTGTTGCTTGCCATTTCAGCGCGTATTGTTTTTATTCTCTCGTCAAAGAATGTTTTTACGCAAAAAAATAATAATCCCGCCGTGGAGACGAAGTGAATTGTGCAAAGTGTTTGGATTTGAAGTAAACATTACGGGCAACATTGCTAATGGATGTTGAATGCAGACAATGTTAAGCCTCACGGGATATATTCCGGCAACAAGTCTAATAAAGCCATGAATTTGCAACTCTGGATTTGCAACGAATTTTTTTCATTAATTGTTCCCTTTTACATAAATAAATGGTGTAGTTTATTTTAAATGATAACATTACTTTACTACTTCAATCATTTCCTCGTCATTTGTTGCCTTGAGGGGGTGTGTGCGAGGGACATCTCTCGCGCTAGGAACCTACGATCATTTTAACCTACGATCACCACACTTTACAGGGATCGGAAACTGTCTGCGTATTGTGACGTCACTCCCATAAGACCAATGCTAAATGATGGCGGCCCAGTGCTTGGGCCGCCGATTTGCACCTGATGACTTCCTGCACCCGTTTACTTCCGGCCGGTGACCCGCGAAATTTAAAAAAAGTACGATTTTGGAGTGTTTTAATTTGATTCCCACAAATTGTGTGTGCGAGGGACATCTCTCGCGCTAGGAACGTGGCCTTGGGTAGACGCAACTGCAGTGTTGCCAAATTTCGCCATTATTTCGATGTGGCTTATTATTACGATGTCGAAATTATTTCGATTTGATGTCGAAATTTTCACTTTGACATCGATTTAGCAATTCAAATCGAATCCCAACCCTAATGTATAATATTGTCTGATCAGCTAGCGGATTTGTAGGAAAGTTGATTTATGTATTATTATTACTATTATTTATTTTTAAAACATCAGCATGAAATACAGTGTTTTGCTGGTAGCGGGAATAGAGCAAAGCCCCGTAGCACAAGTGACCCGCTACCAGATACATAGATAAATATAAATACATAAACAAACATTACGACAAATTAATAAATAACATAAATTAAGGCGCCCGAAGGCCCGAGTCAACAACAAATAAAAACACAGCATTTATCACAGGTCAATTACAATATTACAGGTTCCCACCACCGAAGTTAAGGAGATAGGTCGATAGTTTGCAATGATGTTACGATTGCCAGATTTAAACACAGGAACGACATTGGCCAGCTTCCAATCGACCGGAAGGGATTCCAGCCTCATGGAAGCTTGGAAGAATGAGCCAAGCGAAGACTCTAATTCCTTAGAGCATGTTTGTAGAACTCTCGCTGGGATACCATCAGGCCCTGTGGCACACCCTGGCTTAACCTTTTTCAGCGCCCTTTCTACAATTGAGGGATGAAAGTCAATGGAGGTAATGGAACGTATTGGAATATCACTTCTGAGAACATTAGTACTATGTATATTGTTTTTCGTGAAATTTTCACAAAAATGTTGCATGAAAGCTTCAGAAATACCATTGGGATCCCTTTCCTTAACACCATTTACATCAAAATGAGACGGCGCCGTGCTTCCGGTCTTCCCGTGAATGTATCTCCATAATTTCTTAGTATTATTCGCACCTTGACCATTTAACTTCCAAATGAACGCTTCGTGTGCTCTCCTGGACTCAACCTTAGCCACATTTCTAGCTCGCCTGTATTTTTCCCATGACGTATCCGATCTTTTGTTCTTCCACATCCTGTATAAGTGGTCTCTTTTATGAATTAAACGTAAAATTTCTCCACTAATCCAGGGAGCACGTCTTTTCCCACTTACTTTGTAGCTTGGAACAGCCTCCTCCATACACGACCAGAAAATTTCTTTCCACTTACTCCAAGAACGATCCACGTCTAGGGAATGATTACTAAAGGGCAATTTTTGGCGAAATAAGCTCCGCAAGAGCGACCAATCTGCCTTCCCGAAATTTAATGCAACACGCCGCACTGACTTTTGTTTTGGAGGATGCCAATGCCATTGGAAGGCGACAGCCATGTGATCACTTAAACCAGGAATTACTTCTAAATTGTGAACACTTGAAGGATTGTTTGTAAGCACGAGATCCAGGATTGACCTTGACGAGGATGTTATTCTCGTCGCTTCATGAACCAGTTGATACGGTACGACATTCAGAAATGTTGACAGAAAATCATCAGCTAAGGTATTAACTGGTTTCACACAGCCCCCGAGGCCCCAGTCAACACCCAGGTTGAAAGAGAGATAGGGGTATGAGAGATTAGATTAGTGTGGTTTAATGGCGCGTCAACGACGAGGTTATATTGCGCACATTAATTGTTATATTTAACTTTGTTGATCATAATTGGAGGGCAAGGGGAGGGGGTCGACCTAACGGACCCGATCCGGGGGAGTCCAGCACTGATGGGAAGGCCAGGCCGGAATGGGGACGGACCGGGGGGTGTGAGGATTCGGGCCGGCTGAACCCGATTTCAGGGGGATCACCATCTCGAGGGGGGAGGCCAGCCCGAGGGGACCACAAATTCAAGGGAGGGCATGGTTAGGCCGACCCTGGCTGCTCTTGGTCTGGGCCTCACCACTGATCTGTCTGGCATGGGTAACCCTTACACATGAGCATATGCTCGCCGGCACAGCTGCAATGGATCATTGGCCAACACAAACCCCACCACCACGATAAGGTGACAGCCGTCGGAGGGGGGGGGGGGGGGGGGGGGGGTATGAGAGAGAGAGAAGAAGAATTGTATAATAATATTGTCTGATCAGCTAGAGGATGATGAACGTTGATTTATGTATGAGCGAGAAAGAGAAGCCAACACGTTTTATGTTTATGGAATAAAAGCATTGTTCATTAATAAGGGTTCCTAGTTCTACCCGTCATTTTTAGTTGTAAAGTGAAACTAGGTGGCGCCCGTCCCGGCATTCGCCAACAGCCTCCCCTTTCCCTTCTGCCCCCTTCTCTATCGAGACCGACCCGGTGAAGCAAGCTAGCCGGCATCCAGCGGATCACCAGGTATGTGATGGGTACTGCTTACAACATTGTCTAATCAAGTATTCAGTAGGGCTGTGTCAGTAGGGCTGTACAAGTCTCGAAAATTCATGACGAGATCAAGATTAAACCTTATCTCGATCTCGATCGAATTTTCAAATTTCCATTTCGAATTTTCAAGTCTCGAGCATATCGACTCAACCATCAAGATTTCAAATGTTTTATTAGGTAACTAATTTTGCAGAACTAGCAACAGAACTTTCTTTGTATCCCCATGTAGCACTTCCATAAATATGATTTGTATTGTTATGTGTATATTGTATATTATGTGCTATATTATATTATGTGTATATTATCTCGCCAATCGTCTTACTGTTTTTGATTTTGCATTGGGTTACAATGAAGTTTGGAAAGCTCAAATATACACCATTATTTTTTAACTTATGCGTGATAACCTTCCCTTCATTTAGATCACTTATGGTTTTCTCAATTTAGTAGCGGGAACTAAAAATAGTGCGATTATGTTTGCAGGGACTAATTCCTCTACTAACTCGACGAGGTATTGCTACTAACTCGACGAGGTATTGCTACTAACTCGACGAGGTATTGCTACTAACTCGACGAGGTATTGCTACTAACTCGACGAGGTATATTGCTACTAACTCGACGAGGTATTGCTACTAACTCGACGAGGTATTGCTACTAACTCGACGAGGTATTGCTACTAACTCGACGAGGTATTGCTACTAACTCGACGAGGTATTGCTACTAACTCGACGAGGTATTGCTACTAACTCGACGAGGTATTGCTACTAACTCGATGAAGTATTGCTACTAACTCGACGAGGTATTGCTACTAACTTGATGAGGTTAGAGATGACTGCTCCGGACAGCCTGGGGTCAGTGAACTGCGTGGTGCGGTTGTTGTGGTCCACGAAGTAGATCCGGCCGGAAGCTGTCTGCCTCATCTCCCAGCCCGGCGGCAACGGACCCAGGTCCGCCCCCGTGGCCAGGTCCCGGGGAATGCGGGGGTCGTGCCACGTGCTCACGCCCGACGGGATGTGGTAGAAGTACACCTGCCCCTGCTGCGTCGTACGCAACTCTACAACAGAACAGCGTGTTAACATGGGGATGCGGGGGTCGTGCCACGTGCTCACGCCCGACGGGATGTGGTAGAAGTACACCTGCCCCTGCTGCGTCGTACGCAACTCTACAACAGAACAGCGTGTTAACATGGGGATGAGGGGGTCGTGCCACGTGCTCACGCCTGACGGGATGTGGTAGAAGTACACCTGCCCCTGCTGCGTCGTACGCAACTCTACAACAGAACAGCGTGTTAACATGGGGATGCGGGGGTCGTGCCACGTGCTCACGCCCGACGGGATGTGGTAGAAGTACACCTGCCCCTGCTGCGTCGTACGCAACTCTACAACAGAACAGCGTGTTAACATGGGGATGCGGGGGTCGTGCCACGTGCTCACGCCCGACGGGATGTGGTAGAAGTACACCTGCCCCTGCTGCGTCGTACGCAACTCTACAACAGAACAGCGTGTTAACATGGGGATGAGGGGGTCGTGCCACGTGCTCACGCCCGACGGGATGTGTACACCTGCCCCTGCTGCGTCGTACGCAACTCTACAACAGAACAGCGTGTTAACATGGGGATGCTGGGGTCGTGCCACGTGCTCACGCCCGACGGGATGTGGTAGAAGTACACCTGCCCCTGCTGCGTCGTACGCAACTCTACAACAGAACAGCGTGTTAACATGGGGATGCGGGGGTCGTGCCACGTGCTCACGCCCGACGGGATGTGGTAGAAGTACACCTGCCCCTGCTGCGTCGTACGCAACTCTACAACAGAACAGCGTGTTAACATGGGGATGCGGGGGTCGTGCCACGTGCTCACGCCCGACGGGATGTGGTAGAAGTACACCTGCCCCTGCTGCGTCGTACGCAACTCTACAACAGAACAGCGTGTTAACATGGGGATGCGGGGGTCGTGCCACGTGCTCACGCCCGACGGGATGTGGTAGAAGTACACCTGCCCCTGCTGCGTCGTACGCAACTCTACAACAGAACAGCGTTTTAGCAGTCAAATATTAGCCATTGAATAATCACTAAATAGGAACTCAAAATACCTATGTGTCACTTGCCGAAAACTAGGTAGATGTTAGGTCTATTTATTTTGTCAGATTTTTGTTATTTTGCTAATGAAGTGTGAAATGGGGAAGATATCCTGATAGTCACATATTCTCTTGAAAATGGGGATATAGGGTTAAGGAAATAAGTACGTAATTACACTGCCAGCGTATTTATGGTACTAGTTTAGTTACTAAAATTGAAATTTTTCCACCCCAAGCGAACAATGAAATAAAAATAGAGCTATCTAGACAGTTTGTACTACAGGATTTGACTAAGATATTGTTGGTAGTCTCCACCAATAGGAACTCGACAGCATGAAGGCCGTAACATATTTTCTGATAAGTATGTAATGAGAATTGAGTTATAGTTTAATATGGCCTTCTCTTTCTGACATCCAGAGTTGATCTTAAACTCAAGATGTGATGTGTCAGCAGTTAAATGTCAGGTATTGCATGACAGTTGAATGGCATGAAACATCCTCATGTAATTGACAACAAACAACTGCATTAGTATGTAACTGCAATGAAATGACCTGCATGAGAGTGCTATGTCATCAAATACCCGGACTTATGTTGATGTTTACTTCCAGCTGTAAACCAGACAATGACACTTTTAAAATGTCAACATTCACTGCAAAGATGATAGATGTGTCAATGTTATGGAACAAGACTGACATGATGGTTGGCATTAACTGTCATGCAGGATGAAAAAAGTTTAATACAAGTTTTATACTTGTATCTACATATTCAATTTGGTGTTTCTATTAAATGTATTGTTAATTGAACACATGGAGAGTTTCCAATGATCTGTTAGACAAATGCTGACCACATGGTAGGTGCAAATTTATTATGAAGTTGTAAAAAAGGTTCAAACACTGGATACTGTTCTTGCTATTTCTATATTCATAACCATTTGGCAAATTATATAGGTACATATTTGTTTTGCCCCCCGACGGCTGTCACCTTATCGCGGTGGTGGGGTTTGTGTTGGCCAATGATCCATTGCAGCTACGCCGGTGAGCCTTGAATTTGCGGTCCCCTCGGGCCGGCCTCCCCCCTCAAGATGGTGATCCCCCTGAAATCGGGTTCAGCCGGCCCGAATCCTCACACCCCCCGGTCCGTCCCCATTCCGGCCTGGCCTTCCCACCAGTGCTGGACTTCCCCGGATCGGGCCCGTTAGGTCGACCCACTTCCCTTGCCCTCCAATTATGATCAACAAAGTTAAATATAACAATTAATGTGCGCAATATAACCTCGTCGTTGACGCGCCATTAAACCAAACTTATCTATCTATCTTATCTATTTGTTTTGTGCTTTCCTCTAAAACCGCTCAGAACTGCCTGATGGCGACAAATTGATTGCTCTGAGAGAAGACATGAATGTGGTTACCGTATCCCGGAGGCAGATCCCCGGGCTGAATGGGTTTGGTTCCCTGCATGGGAGCTTGCAGCGCCATCTGCTGTTGGAAGTTGCGTTGCCGCGCCGACCGTCTCCGCGAGCCCGCTTGACTGCCCGAGCCCTCGCGCCTTCCCTCCTCGTTCCTCCGGCGTGGGTGTCCTCCCGCGCTGGCGGGGGTCGCGCTGGCGGGGGTCGCACTAGCAGGCGTTGAACTAGCAGGCGTGGTGGAGCTGGCAGGCATGGCAGTGGTCGGGCTAGCGGGCGTGGTGGAGCTGGCGGGCGTGGGGGGAGGGGGAGGGCTCTCAGAGGGAGGGGACTGCGGAGACGAAGGAGTGCTGCCATTGGTCAGGGGCTCGCTGGAGCTGGAAGGGGGAGGAGTCACGGTGGTCGGGATTATGCCGTTGGTGTAGTGAAGCCTGGAGCAGAGAAACAAACCGCTTGGAATCATCATCATTCAAACGTAATACTTGATATTTTGTGCTTAAACATGCCAGAAGCGGTCAATGTCAAATAATTTCCAAGATATCACTTTGAAGTGGTAGATTCTTCACGTGCTTTAACATTGTGAGTAGCAGGATGCGGCATACCTTCACATGTGTATTTCCCAGCCTGAGATGTATTTCAATACAGATGAGTATCTAGGTAGGTAATAGTAGTGTTCAACATTTTAAGACTGTAATTCTTAAACTTTCTAGTCCTCACGGGGGTCAGCAAGTCTTCAAGAAATAATCATTGCAGTTAGGTACAAGCGTGGAAATTAATTGTTTGTACTCCATCTCTCTCTGCTCCATATATAGAAACATGTTTATGATATGGGTCAGATAGAGGCAGAATACAACCATCTTCTTTCCACGGCTGTACACCCGCGGTTAGAAAAATTGACAGTAAACTGCTAAGATGGTGCTCGAATTACCGTCAACATTAAAATTGTTGAAATGGAGAAATAATTATTAGGTACGAGGTTGGGTTGGTTCTTATAATCAAACCCTCCAACCCCACAAGTTCGCCATGCGTTTACCTAGAGGTGTTTTCGTCTGGATATATAGTTTTGAAAAAGGGGTGAAGATTTTGCAAGCAATTTATGTGACTGCGGGTGTAAGTACATTTAAAATAAAATCCAACATAAAATACAAAAATATTGGGTTGTAATTTGTGTCAGAAGTGTATAGCCATTCTCTTCAAATTTTAAGTGATGAGCAACTTTTCATGAATGTACTTTTGATATGCATTGTTTCTCGACCCCTACTTGGGGGCAAGGGACACTATCTAAATAGTGACCAATAATACATTTGTTGAAATTTACTGTTCAAAACGCATAAAAATAGTCAACATTTTCCCAGGCCTATGCAGCCCTGACGCGCATCAATGTTTTGTGAGCAAACTGTTTCCCCCGAAATACCTACGTTTGCCATACAAATAATAAACTTTTGAAACTAAAAGATTATCAATATTATTGTTTTCTATGTCTTGAGTTAGAGTCAGGAATGGAGAGAAAAGGTTGGCGATACGTTTTGGCAGAAGATATTTTAAGGGGGTCCGTGGAGAAGAAAAGTTTAAATACCGCTGGTTTCAGATGTTCGTTGCTGATTTATCGAGCTATGAGCGTCGGCATTTGCTGCTATCATTCGAGTCATTTCCTGTTAAGATGTGCAGTATTTCAAGTTATTGGGTGGAGCCAGTGGTTAATTTGTATTAGAAAAGGTGGGTAAGCCCACCCCACAATTGTCATGGGAAACTTATTACCATACGGAATCAATGGGGGGTCTGGAGGGAGGGCCTCCCAGAAGTACGCGGGTCCGGGGCGCGCAGCCCTGGAAAAATTTTGAATTTCTTGAATGAATTTGGTGCGTTTCTGCGCTTTTTGTAAAATATTTGAACCAATTTTTATCTCCACAAAAAATAAGTTTGTAGAGGGCGACCAAATGTGTTGTATTTAACAGTGTTATTAATAATAAAGAGAATATATATAAAAAGGTGGGTAAGCCGGGCTTACGCCTAAATTATGCACTAAGTGGAGCTGACATGGTGAAATGGTCTTCTAGGAATTCTTTACAAATGTGTGTCAATCACAAGATAATTAACTTGACTACATTAATGAACCAGCCACATCTTATCTTCATCTAATCTCTTGTGTCATGGACCAAGCTCGGCCTTGAGAATCACTCGGACAGTTATTTGAAGATAGACAGCGGACCAAGCTCACAAGAGACCGGACCGGACACCATGGACCAAGCTCGGCCTTGAGAATCACTCGGACAGTTATTTGAAGATAGACACCGGACCAAGCTCACAACAGACCGGACCAACACCAACCGGACCGGACACCATGGACCAAGCTCGGCCTTGAGAATCACTCGGACAGTTATTTGAAGATAGGCACCAGACCAAGCTCACAAGAGACCGGACCGGACACCATGGACCAAGCTCGGCCTTGAGAATCACTCGGACAGTTATTTGAAGATAGACACCGGACCAAGCTCACAAGAGACCGGACCAACACCAACTGGACCGGACACCATGGACCAAGTTTGGCCTTGAGAATCACTCGGACAGTTATTTGAAGATAGACACCGGACCAAGCTCACAAGAGACCGGACCAACACCAACCGGACCGGACACCATGGACCAAGCTCGGCCTTGAGAATCTCTCGGACAGTTATTTGAAGATAGACACCGGACCAAGCTCACAAGAGACCGGACCGGACACTATGGACAAAGCTCGGCCTTGAGAATCACTCGGACAGTTATTTGAAGATAGACACCGGACCAAGCTCACAAGAGACCGGACCAACACCAACTAGACCGGACACCATGGACCAAGCTCGGCCTTGAGAATCACTCGGACAGTTATTTGAAGATGGACACCGGACCAAGCTCACAAGAGACCGGACCAACACCGACCGGACCGGACACCATGGACCAAGCTCGGCCTTGAGAATCACTCGGACAGTTATTTGAAGATAGACACCGGACCAAGCTCACAAGAGACCGGACCAACACCGACCGGACCGGACACCATGGACCAAGCTCGGCCTTGAGAATCACTCGGACAGTTATTTGAAGATAGACACCGGACCAAGCTCACAAGAGACCGGACCAACACCGACCGGACCGGACACCATGGACCAAGCTCGGCCTTGAGAATCACTCGGACAGTTATTTGAAGATAGACACCGTTCAAGTAGAAGCAACAAACTTACTTCTAGGTACAATTTCTATTTCAAATCTGTGCTCTATCATTATTAATTTCATTGAAAAATAGCATCTTATATAAAAGTGTCGGAATTTCAGCGTAATTTTCTGTTCATGGTTATGTAGGAGATCTCTCTCTAAACAAAATGTCACATGAAATTTCAATTTGATAGGTACTTTATGAATGAAATTGTATTTTTTTCGGGTGAAAAGTGTGTACCTAACCTATTTGTCATTATTTTTAGTGTCAACATTTACAAATTTAAAATAAATTTTTGAAAGGCGACTTCCCTATTCAAAGAGCAATTTGTTTATGTCTCTTCAGCATATTCCATCTTTATGCGACGTCACAACACAGTCAAGGTGCAATGGAAAGTATAAATTGTTCATCCTTCAACTGAAATTTACTATTTTACTAGATTGGTCAAATGGTTCCAGTTTTAAATATTCAAAACATCTTAGGATCCCGTTCAAAAACAATAACACAAGACCGCTCAAATGACAGTGCACTTGTACAAAATGTCAGATTGATTGGTCGAATGGTTTGACTACAAGAACGAAGACCAAAGCAACATAGAAAGTGGCATGAGTTTCGTAGTAACGCTCGCTCAACAAGTTAGTCTTCCTGGTTCTTCTAGCGGAGCGACAACGCACGTGTTAATGCAGCTTAATGTCAAGGTGGCTAGACACACACGCTAAGCTCTGCACACACATTGCGTACTCCGATACGATCACATGACCCTGATATCCAGCCCTGACCTAGAGCAAGATGATATCAACGCAAACACCTGGCTTACTTCACTCAGTCATTAGGCAACACTTCCGAGACCAAATATTCTTTTCATGGCCATTCAGAAGAAAGCATTTCTTTCCAGGCCTCTTGCTTTTAATATTTTGATATTTATCTCTAGGTAGGTACTAAGTCCGAATAATTCCGAATAATTGAGGACTGGCATCCGCTATCTACTCCCTGTCCGATGCTTGAAACAAGCCACCAGGCAGACACACGGTGAATCCAAGGTCATCCTTTAAGATGCTGTAGCGGCCTTTGACAGTGCAAACAAGGATTAGAAAATCACTATGTCCACTGGCAGTTAGTTTTTGTAATGACTCTCCATTGGTTATTAATGTGGAGTTAAGTGAAAACCTAAATTGAGTATCAACATTATTGATAAATTGACCTAACAAAGGAGTGAGTGCATACCTAAGATTGTTGCACTTATCTAATGACGCTTCTATGCAATCGATACCTAGTAAGTACGTACTTGATGCAATCTAAACATGTTCTGACCTGTTGGGTCGGGCCCACTGAGTGGTGTGAGTGTGATGGTTGACATAGTAGAGTCTCCCGGCCGCCGTCCTGCGCTCCTCCCAGCCATCCGGCAGGTCTTCCGGACAGCTCAGGTCTCCCAGGGGGTCCACCACCGCGTTGTGACCTCCCCCGGGATGACCTTCACGAGAGAACAGCGACACCACGATCTGACCCTTGACCGGGTCGGGGTCGTCGGCGCTCGCCTTGCTCAGGTCCAGGCGTTGATCTGCAGACAAACATTAGGGGCAGTTGCATTCACCATTGGACATGTAGTAATGGCTCCACTTACATGAAACAGAATGTAATCTAACATTGAATTCCATCTTGTTGTAAGAATACAAAACGGAATAAAGAAGTTGAAACGGAAACTATTCATACTTTGCATGAGCTACTTTTGTTTTGCTTCAACAATTTAGAAAGATATTTTCGGCCATGTTGGTGTACAGATGTCAAGTCAGTTAAGACCCTCCTTCAAAGTGAAAATTGTCATATTTATGGATGTGTTACATGATCAAGGAAATCTTCCGCGAAAATTGAGATAATTTCATTATCTTTGCGTCAGAATAATGTTGAAAGATCGACGAATCTATCTACATTAATGTTTTAATCGAATAATTGAGCGAGCGAAGCGAGCGTCTCCTTTTGGCTCATTTGGCACAAACCTCTGTTTTTTTTTCTGTTACTGACAATACACAGGTCAGAGTTTTTCTTCAATCGAGCTGAAATTTTGCACACGTGTTTGGACATTCTCTGGGCGTTGCAGACCCTAATTTTTTTGAAATCTACTGATTGGCTAAAATTTAAATAAACATCTCCTGATGGTAGGTTGAAAAATGAAACTGGTCTTCGACAAATCGGATCAAACTCATATTTTGGCTATACATGTCAGAGTTTTTCTTTGATCGAGTTGAAATTTTGCACACATGTAAAACCAACCTTCTCTGTTTGCATACCATAATTTTTTTTGAAATCCATTCATTGGTTAAAATTTAAATAAATATCTTCTAATGGGCTGAAAAATGAATACGGTCTTCGATAATTCTGATCAAACTCATATTTTGCATGATCATTAAGACCAATATTGTCTCTTATTTTACAAAATTTCATCCCAATCAGTTAAGAACGTATGAACGTATTGACATTTTTAATATCTGTCAGTAATGAAGTATCGAAATGAATGTTTTCCAGTGCCTATTGAATTGATTCTGATTTGCTTTATGAACCAGGTGCTTAGATGCTATTTGAAAGTTTCGATGAAAAGCATAATATACCTACTTTTAAGTTGATATCATATTTCAATTCAATATGGATGTAGATGTTTTCTGTGCGTTGTGTACGCATTTCCGGTTCGAGAATTTGCACGTACCCGTGCTCGCTCATCAACGCGTTACACTGAGCGTTTTCCTAGTTATTATTTGCTTACCCCCAAATTTACAAACAACCCTTACATTTTAGAAAAACTGGGTTTTTTAGTGATTTATTGCATCTCTCACAGAACGAGTGTCAACATTTCGCAAACGGTGGCCTCAAGAGACATCTTTTGGGAATCTACCTACCGTATTAACTCGTGTATAAGACGCACTCATGTATAAGACGCACTCATGTATAAGACGCACCCTTGTTTTGAGAAGTCTATTTTAAGTAAACACTTAGCATGCGTGTATAAGACGCAGTAAAATGATGAAAAACATTGTGTGTTTGTATACATGATATCCATCTAAATGTTGGTTTTCCAGCTAACTGAGCTATTTGAATGAAAATCACTGCCAACTTGTTGTAAACAAACAGTAATTTCCTGCTTCTGAGAAAAGGGGGAGGGGAGTCTCTTCCCAGCAGCTGTTGCTTGCTCTAAGAGGCATGCACCTGCCTTTCCTCTGCATTCCAAAACAAACCCAATTCCTCTCCTCCCCTTCCATTAAGATCGCCATTCAACAGTGTTTTGTCTATTTTATGCCTGTCAGAGCAATGTTTTTCAGACATAAACATACATTTTGTCTCCTGATCTAAATGCAAGGGAAAACATTTTGTTGCAAAAATGTAATATGTTAATAGTGTTGTGTCTAGACACAGTGTGAGTAGTCCAGACAGAGTGAGAGGGAAAGGCAGATATAGACAACATGTGGCAGTCTACCACAGCTCACACACTGTTTACAAACATCCACCTTGGATTTACTGGGAAAAAAGCTTGGTATGCCAGGGCTGTTTTCAGAATCAAAATATTGACATATAATTGCGTCTTACATGAGTTAATACGGTACATAAAAAAAAATCAGGTCAATCCGAGACATATTGACCAGACAACATTTGATTGAGCGAGCGTCTCCTTTTGGCTCTTTTGGCACGGACCTCTGTTTTTTTTGTTTTTTGTTTTATTTTTTGGCTGCTACCTGGAGCAATGGAAGTCGCACCGTTTTACCGATCGATCTGAAATTTTGCACACATGTAGAGACAACCTTTTCTGTTTGCTGACCCTAATTTTTTTTGAAATCCATTGATTGGTTGAAATTTAAATAAACATCTCCTGATAGGCTGAAAAATGAAAATGGACTTAGACAAATGTGATCGACCTTATACTTTGCATGGTCATTAACACCAACATTGTCTCTTATTTTACAAATTTTCAGCCAAATCCTTTCATTGGTTAAATTTTAAAAAAATATTTCATGTGCTTTTTGAAAGTTAAACCAGAACCGTTTGACCGATCAACTTGAAAATTTGCATGGTCATCGGGTCCAACATTATCTGTATTTTTGACAATTTTCAGACTAAACTGTGTTTAAATTCAAAAGTTATTGACAGTTTACGGATATTTTGCGTGTTGCGGCTATCATATTTCTCGAATTTCATACTTCACGGCATCTTCGAATCTTCACTTCAAGGTTGTTAGAGCAGAAACTTTCAAGCGTATATTATGAAACTGATATGACCGTTTAAAAAAATTTTGAACGAAATCCTGTGATTTTTGGAAATTAACAAGGGATCGTTCAATCATAAAGGTTCTTAAAACTTTGCGTGGTTATTGGGACCAATATTTTAGGAATTGTTGGATATTTTCATACAAGTCTGTGACGAAATTCAAGAATTATTGGCTTTTAAGGACATTTTCGATAAACAGAATTTCGGTTCGAGGTGTTGCGCGTTATCCGTGCTCGCTCATCAACGCGTTACTCAGAGCGTTTTCCTAGTTAAGTATTTGATTATCTTGGGCAATTCTGACGAACTGGAAGGAAGCTCTATTACACTGATAGCTAAATTTTTTACTTGCTCTCTCGGTGAAAAACCCACTTAAAACCAATTTACTATTGGTTTTTCAAAGATATTTGGTAAATGAGGTGGTTTAATATTACTTCTTCTGCAGTCTACAATTGCACAGGTTACCATTAAAAAGTACTTAGGTACATCAACAAAACACCAAAACACAGACAAGATGGTCGCGCAACAATGAGACAATGTCACGTTCAAGCTATGAAGTCAAATAAATCTGCCTGAAGGCTAATGACAAGCACTATAATTTCTGTGTACCCAACTCAAACATAGATGGATAGAAGTTTAATTTCTCTGGTGCCGATGATCTCGCTGTTGAGCGCCATAAACCATAATTTACCTATGTTGTCAAATTACTCAATTTTGTGTTGCCCTCTTTTGTAATGAATGATGTAGGTACCTAATCAAGCTCTATCAATAGTCATTTTACTGATGTCAACAAACAGTTATTCAAGTAGGTACCTACCTACATGATTGGATGAACGCAGAAGGGTTTTCCAGCTCACCTCAAGAATTTTTGTTTTTAAATAGCCGTCCACCCTTCTACCTCGGAGTAGGTACACAGCCTACTAATAATCATGAGAGGTGTTGACAAATATTTGACTAGACATAACATTATGGAAATAAGCAATCTTCTTCTACAGTCAACTTAAACCAATTGCATTTGCAGCTAACGCATTTATTTTTATGTCAAATTATGTACCTAGTACCTATCACCACCTACAATAAGAATGAATTGATATTGTGCAGAAAATGTCGGTCAGTTTGGTGGTGATTGTACGGCATTTAATGAATAGCTTGCAACGTGTTAAAACTTGGATCAGTAGAGATAAAACTAGAGCTCAAATGGACAACTTCAAGATTGAACTTACAGCCTGTATCCTTCAAGCGTTGTATCGTATTCGACATTATTCGGACACATCCTAGGAAGCCGCCTCCTTGTTTTTTGTGGATTTTCTTGTGATTCCAAATGCTAATTGTAATTCCATCCCCTTTTCCAATGTATCTGTGAAGCAAGTTGAGTGACAATGAGACAAGTTTCAGAAGGAATGCAGATGCAATTATGTCAGGTAAAATGCCTGGAGCAAACAAACTTACAGGTCGTAATGTTGATTCCATTTCGGATCCAATGTAGCTTTGCATGTGTCTGTGCTATGACATTGACCAGATCCATCTACACTGATCTTAGCAAACGGGTCCGGGAGTCCTGTAAAGCAAAAATAACATTGTTTTGACAACTATGTGGGAGGTGCCTTGGTAAGCTGTTGGTTGAGAACACTTGACTCTGCCAAAGATTTGGACTGTTATTTCATTGTAGGTAATAAATCATGAATACTTACTGAAAAGATCCTTCCTCGCTAAATTCCTGGCACACAATACTGAAACAGAATAGATCGCTAGTCTCAGTTCCCAATTCAATCAATTAACAGCAATATACAGATTGAAATGCTCGACAGACAAAGTGGAGGCCATGTTGAATTGGGCACAGCATAACAAACACGCAGATTTACCGACTGAATACAAGCGATTCTAGAGACAAATATGAGAGAAAATTATCAATATCGCATCCTTACTTGTAAGACGAATTTTCAGTGCACCATTTCTCCTGCTACCTCCTGGGGTTGACATGTTTTTCACTCATTTACTACGACCACATTACCTCTAATTACTGAGCGACTGGCCTAGATGTGCAATGACGTATCCAAAGCATTTCAAAAGCAAGTAGGTAATCCGATCGTAATCCGGTCGTTGAAATCACAGTAAAAAATTACGAAACTGTTAAAAGCTGAAGAAGGAAAGTTAAATCAATTAAATAATTATAAAGTGAAGATATTTATTTAGTGATTGATAATCTAAAACAAAGGCGAACCTTTTAAAACAATATTTTTTGCAAATGCACTCAACAGGTCCTACAAAGTATGCAACACGCACTACACATATGTTAATTTAGAAGTCTATACGCAAGGCGCATGTTTATATTTTTGCGGTACATCTCTAGAGGAATGTGGGAAAATTCATTATTTTGGTTTACTTTCCTGTTCTTAAATAAGTAATAACAGCATTGACTTACAATAACATTTTATTATTCATAAAATCATTTCAGTGGAACCTAACAACTCTACTGTAAACTTTATTGAAATTATTTTGCAGCTTCATGCTAGTTCAAAGTTGGCACAAATCTGTAAACGAGTACAAGAATTCACAAGTATTTGGTTTCTCTTCCACATTCTTAGTCATCAATCATCACAGTGTTGCAAACTAATCACAGGCATACAGGCATCATTAAGTACGAAAATATTTTCAAGTAAAACCAAACTGATCGATCTGGATAAAAACACACACCTTGACTTAATCTTTTATTCTCAATTTAAACATGTCCGAAACAAGCATGCTGGTGACAGTGGTGTTGACTAATAATAAATAGATAACTTGACAAGCGTGTCTTGATGTTTGACCCTCATGATTACGTGGCTTTGCAATAGTCCTTGACTCGCGCTCCGGTCTTGAGTTGGTTCTCCGTGTCTCGGATGTACTGCACGAGCTTGGCCTTGAGCGGCGAGATGTTCGTTCCCACCCACTCGTCCGCGCCTTCCGAGTACAGCACATTCGTCATCGACTGGTACATGTAGTTCTCGATGGCGTTCAGCTCGAACAGCAGTCTGGGGAAGAAGCATCGTGCACATCAAACCTTCCATTCGCCTCGACTCAGAGAAAATATAACACATGAACACACGCCTTTCAGAAAAACACAAAACTACTTTAACCCTCTTAGTGCCAAGAGCCGATATATCGGCTCTGAGAGTTTGTGCGAAACTTGCCAAGGGCCGATATATCGGCTAAATTTTAAATTAAATCTCGCGCCTCCTAATGTCTTTGGAATGTTGAACTGCTTGATCGACTGGGTTGGTAATAGTGTGGTAGTTTATTGAAAAAATGTTTGGTGGCGGTAGTGTACAGATTTCTTACTATTTTGACGCAAAATGACATTTTTTCAATTCAAAATGGCGTCTACTTTTGCTGGCATATATTTTATACATTATTTCATAGCTTCTGTAGTTTTAATCACAAAAATATGAAATTAATCATGAGTGTTGAGAAAATATCAGGAAATCTAAAAAATATATTCACTTTGTTGGGAAAAATTCATTACAAAATTTGTGGCATAATAAACATTTTTTTTATTTTTTATTTTTTTTTATAATCCAAATAAAAAAATAAAACATGTACAATAAGAATAATCATGAACTAAATTTGTGTCCAAGTCCTCATTATACTTTTACCACCATGTAAAAAAAAAATCAACAGTTTTGGTGAAGCACAAGCAAAGATATCAACTTTTTACTGTGACTCAACAATTTGTGAAAATATGGCCTGGCATTCTTCGCATATATACAGGAAATAATGCTGGCACTAAGAGGGTTAATGTTGTGGCTTTTCACTTTAATACACATAGGTAAATGCCTAATATCTACTATTTCAAATACAAATTGCTCTTAATCAATTAAACAACTTCCTCATAATTTTAGAATACTTTTAACACATGATATTAATTTCATTGACATTAGGAAGAACGATCTAAGAATTCAAAAGGGCTTGAGGGCTCTATATTTTACATTTTGCTGTGAAAAACAAGTTTCAACTTTGTTGAACCTACCGTTATTACTTATTACCTTTATTTGTGGAGTATTGTACTCTGTTGGATGGAAAGAAATAACTTATCAAAGATAATTTTTAAACAATAAATAATATTTTTAATGTTTCGTTTCTCGATTTATTAGTTTAGATTTAGTTACAATAAATTCTCTCTTCTTGAACGTTTCACAAACTGTATTTTATTTGAAATCTCTATATTTCAGCCTCTTTTCAGTAGGCTTAATCAGGAGTTTGACATAAAAACAGATGACAATGTCAAACCAAACTCCTGATGAAGCCTACTGAAAAGAGGGTGAAATATAGAGATTTCAAATAAACTAGGAAAACGCTCAGTGTAACGCGTTGATGAGCGAGCACGGGTACGTTCAAATTCTCGAACCGGAATGCGTACAGAATGCATAGAAAACAAATACATCCATATTGAATTGAAAAATGATCCACTCAGTCGTTATAAATGTATCTGCTTTTCATTGAAACGTGAAAATAGCATCTATATACTGTGGTTCCTAAAGCAAATCAGATCCATGTGGCAGTGGAAAATCAGTTATTTCGATACTTCATCCACCGTGTAGAGAACAGCTTACTTCACACTACTAAATTTAAGGTGACAACAGATGAATGCTTTACCATGGAGACCCGTGAATACGAATTACGGGCGGAACTCGCAGAAGGAAATGCTATGGAACGCACCCCCGGACGAGAATACAGAACAGATACTAGCGCTAGTGTACGATTTGGCAGTTACCGGAACTGTTTTATCACTAGATCCAGTACATCATCTCTCTTCATTAATTGATAGTCAATTAAAATTAAATCTTTGATCTAAATGTCAGATGCATGTTATCTTAGGTTATTGGGCAGTTGATTCATTTAAAAAGAGAATGAAAACACTCGAGAACGGGGAATTGCATTAAGGATGTTTTATTTATTATTGAAGGAGTTGATTTAAAAGTGAATCCTTGTTTGACCATGGTTTTGTACCTACCAAGGTAAGATTTAAATCAAATCTAGTTTGTACTTCTATCAAAACGCTGCGCTAGTATCCGTTCTGTACGATCCATAGACCTTGACTTGACCTTGACATTCCATTCTATAGACCTGGTCTGAGTTTAACATTGCAGCAGATTTCACGTTTGAAGCCCTGCTGCCGTCACCTTAAATTTAGTAGTGTGAAGTAAGCTGTTCTCTACACAGTGCTTCATCTCTGACAGCTATTAAAAATGTCAATAAGTGCATACGTTCTTAACTGATAGGGCTGAAAATTTGGAAAATAACAGACATTGTTATTATTATTATTATTATATACTTTATTAGCAACGGGAAACTCCCACATGTGCAATATAATAAGGTACAGGTCATAACAATTAAAATAAATAAATAAAACAAGTCAAACAAACAATAGGTAATTAATATTAATCAAAAATTAATATTAATCAAAAATTAATATTAATCAACAATATTAATCTTAATGACCATGCAAAATATGAGTTTGATCACATTTATCGAAGACCATTTTCATTTTACAACCAACCTATCGATGAGATGTTTATTTAAATTTTAACCAGTTAATGGATTTCAAAAAAATTAGGATCTACAAACAGAAAAGGTTGTCTCTACAAGTGTGCAAAATTTCAGCTCGATCGAAGAAAAACTCTGACCTGTATTGGCGTTTAAAACCTGGTTAGGTAGCAGCACTTGTCCTGTGTAGGATAGACAAGGTGTATAGAAGTAATGTGTAGTGTTTTCGGCTTAGAGCAGCCTGCATTGACGATTCATGAACTTATTTCAGATATATCAAAACAATATAATACAAGTCTTACCAGAGTAAAAGAAGTTCTCTGCTTTGAAATGTTCCCCACACTCTAACATCATAGAATAATAAAGCTAACATGCATTTTGGAAACCCTCTTGCCAATCTTCAAAGCAGATTGCAGATGATTGTTTCTCCCGCACAGCGTCCTTCGGGAATGAATGAAATGAGAGTCCATCTGCAGCTGTTGATTCTTTGTTTGAACTTTGAGGAACACTACAGTATCGATTTGCTGCTTTTAGTTTATTTAAATAGGTAAATTCACCGGTTGAATATCCATTGACAGATGAAAACAATTGAAAAACAAAAGATTTTTCACCTAGATAGGTTAGTTGGCGAAGCAGCCTCCAGATGTCGACTCCTTTGATTTTAAACGCGAATAGCCAAAATATGAGTTTGATCAGATTTATCGAAGACCATTTTCATTTTTCAACCTATCAGGAGATGTTTATTTAAATTTTAACCTACGATCACCACACTTTACAGGGATCGGAAACTGTCTGCGTATTGTGACGTCACTCCCATAAGACCAATGCTAAATGATGGCGGCCCAGTGCTTGGGCCGCCGATTTGCACCTGATGACTTCCTGCACCCGTTTACTTCCGGCCGGTGACCCGCGAAATTTAAAAAAAGTACGATTTTGGAGTGTTTTAATTTGATTCCCACAATTGCCGCCAGGTTCGAAAGAGCTTCTCAAACTTGCCGCTGCTAAAGATGATAGCGCATTGTCGAATATTTGAATTCTGTTCTGGCGGGAGATAAAGACATGTGTAACGAGATTGACATCACAGCCGCCTGTTCTATGATTGTTGTGTTCAAGTTGACCAAGCACATGGCCAGCTAGTCAGACAGTTTCCGATCCCTGTAAAGTGTGGTGATCGTAGTTTTAACCAATGATGGATTTTAAAACCATTATGGTATGCAACGCCCAGAGAATGTCCAAACACGTGTGCAAAATTTCAGCTCGATCGAAGAAAAACTCTGACCTGTATATCATAAGTAACAGAAAAAAAACAAAAAAAAACAGAGGCACGTGCCAAACGAGCCGAAAGGAGACGCTCGCTTCGCTCGCTCAAATACAGTTTGTGAAACGTTCAAGAAGAGAGAATTTATTGTATGTGAAACAATTGGACCGTGTTTAGCAATAAGGAACCAAGCGACATTTTGAGGTTTTCGAGTTAGCTGTGGAAATATATTCAACTTGGTTCAGAGAACATAAAACAAATAAGATCCAAGCGACAGCAGGCCTGTAATGCCCATTAAACGCAATAAATAGAAAATGAAAAAGGAACCAAGCGCCAAAGTCAGAAATCTAGATACGCAATAAGGATCCAAGCGCCACTTTAACATGTAAAAGTATAACAAGGATCATTGAAAGCTTTGCAATAAGGATCCAAGCGCCATAGGTAATTAAAGCTAACCTATGTATAATCTAGTGGAGCGGTCGCTCCACCCAGCCAAGTCGTACCGTACACTCACAGTCACTCAACATACCGTAAATGCCTAAAAACTGAGGAGCAGACCAAACACTTTTACTGTAAGCAATAACATGGCATTTTCGGCCTACTGGATCTCAAAATTGGGAAATCTCACATTGTTGCGAAACATCTTAATTTTGAGCTATGGCCCACCTGACAACATATACCAAATTTTATAACAATAGGTTATTCCATTTGCTAGCTGGAGGGCCGAGAAAACAGTGAAATTACACCACTTTGATCTTTAGATGATTCAGATGATATCAGGAAACACCGCTATCACCGCCACAGCCTAAACGGCTGAACCGATCGATCTGAAATTTTTACCACGTGTGTACTTTTGGCGTCTGAGGTGCCTTTTTATAAAACCAACCGGAAGCCGCCATTTTGAAACCGGAAGTGACGTCATATCTCGAAAATGGCTAAACCGATCGGAATAAAACTAGCACCAAACGATTCAGACGGCCCTCTATATGAAATATCAATAGCAAAACTAAAGTTTTCTGATTACTGAAACCGGAAATGACGTCATATTTATGCGAAATCTGCCTAAATTCACTTCCCCTTTATATAAAAACCTATAAATATCTATTCAGAAGGCTTATAATGATACATAACATTTATAGAAATAAATTTTAGGTGTCAGTAATATCAGCCGCCATTTTGAAAACCGGAAGTGATGCCATATCTCGAAAACGGCTGGACCGATTGGAACGAAGCTTTCGCTTTTCTTCATGGAATATCATTTTAAACTTATACTTAGAACCAAATCTAGTGGAGCGGTCGCTCCACCCAGCCAAGTCGTACGGTACACTCACACTCACTCAACATACCGTAAATGCCTAATAAACTGAGGAGCAGACCAAACACTTTTACTGTAAGCATCAAAGTGGCATTTTCGGCCTACTGGATCTTAAAATTGGAAAATCTCACATTGTTGCGAAATATCTTAATTTCGAGCTATGGCCCACCTGACAACATATACCAAATTTTGGAATAACAAGTTATGCCATTTGCGAGCTAGAGGGCCGTGAAAACAGTGAAATTACACCCCTTTTTAAAAGGTATCTTCTTCTTCTTCTTCTTCTTCTTCTTCTTCCGCTTCTTCTTCAGATATCAAGGAACGTTGCTATCACCGCCACAGCCTAAACGGCTGAACCGATCGATTTGACATTTTTACCACATGTGCACTTTTGGCGTCTGAGGTGCCTTTTTATAAAACCAACCGGAAGCCGCCTTTTTGAAACCGGAAGTGACGTCATATCTCGAAAATGGCTAGACCGATTGGAATGAAAATAGCGCCAAATGATTCAGATGGTCATCTTTATGAAATACCAATAGTCAAAAAATAAATGTACTATTACCGAAACCGGAAATGACGTTATAACATGAGGAATCAGACTTGAATCACCTCTTACTGCAATAACTACATATTCAGAAGGCTTATACTTATACAAAACATTTATATAAATACATTCTAGGTGGCAGTGATTTCAGCCGCCATTTAGCTAACCGGAAGTGATGCCATATCTCGAAAACGGCTGGACCGATTGGAACGAATCTTTCACTTTTCTTCATGGAATATCACTTTAAGCATATTTTGGTACCAAACGCAACTTTTCTTAGTAACCAAATTGGAAATGGCTTATTTTTTTAAAGGAATTTGTCTTTGTCGCTTCGATATGTGTTACAAGTTGTTTAAATAAACTAAAAAAAGTTGTGATATCCCCATAAAAAACACTCCGTGTAAAAATACCAGCCAAGTCTCTTCAAATATAAAAAAATAGAAGAAATATAAAAATTCTGCACTGAAACGTAGTGATATCAAAAAATGAGCCAAGTCAAAACTTTATTTGAAAATTAAAAAATACTTGGCGCATCTTTTTTTTTAGGGCATTGTAGGTATACTATAAGTATATGTATTTATATCTAGCCTATTACTTCTAAGCTATTTATATACACGATGCGCCAAGTATTTTTTAATTTTCAAATAAAGTTTTGACTTGGCTCATTTTTTGATATCACTACGTTTCAGTGCAGAATTTTTATATTTCTTCTATTTTTTTATATTTGAAGAGACTTGGCTGGTATTTTTACACGGAGTGTTTTTTATGGGGATATACTTACATATACCTACGATATTTTTGTTCCATTTGATTGCTTTTGATGAAATACAATTAAAATATTTCTTGTATACCACACAAAATTCACAAAACACTATAAAAACAACATATTTGTCGCTTGGTTCCTTTTTGCAAAAAGGAACCAAGAGCCCTTTTTGCCGTGTTTTTCTTTAATATTATTAAAATACGCACTTGAATATGTAATATAGTCCCTGAAAATGTAATATCAATATGTTATCTAATCATATATAACAAGTCTCACGTCAAGAAAGTATCCCAGATTTTAATATAAGGCTGTACGCAAATGTCCAATTATCTCAGTTCAATGAATTGGCGCTTGGGTCCTTATTGCTAAACACGGTCCAATTGGAAGTGGAGGAAGAAGAAGAAGACGAGGAGGAGACGCCATGCGTGGCTAGCCGGTCTCCAGTAGTCCTGCGGACCTAGTGTTGGTGGGAACACCCACCCTCTGACCCATTAAATTGGAACCAGTGGATAGATTATTAATTATTATTATTACATAATAATAAATAATAAACAATAAATACTGATATAAGGAAAAAGCTGGGTGTTGAGAGCCTCAACTATAAGATAGGAAGAGATAGACTGCGCTGGTATGGTCATCTTAGAAGAATGGATTCCAAGAGGATACCGAAGAGGGAATTTGAAAGAGCGAGAGAGCGGGAAAGCAGAAGGGGTAGACCGAGAGCGAAGTGGGAGGACCAGGTGAAGTGGGATGTAGAGGAAAGAGGTGAGGAGTGGGGAACAGTGACTGCAGGAAGATTGTGGGAGGACAGAGAGAGGTGGAGAGTCATGGTGGAGCGGCAGCAACCAGAATACGAAGAGGAGGAGGAAGAAGAAGAGTGTGATGTGTCAGGACCGGCCACCCGACATCACTGAAGCGAAGGCCCAAGATTGACGGTGGAATTCCACCCCCCGACCCGACATTATGTTGGAAACGGGCGACAGTTATAGCTGTACCTCGGTGTGTACTTTACAGAAAATGTGAATATTGGTACTAGAGCAGAATGAAATAATCCTACATATTTTGGAAGGATGCTATTATCACTTAGGTATTAGTTCTTAGCACATGATTTGATATATTCTCAGCCAGAATAGAACAAATGTCGATGTAAAAGTGAGCCGCATGCAACGGAGTGGAAAGTGACTTACTCTTTGAATGTCGGGAGCAGACTGTCGAGCTGCATCGGGTTTCCGAACCTGTGTTCGATCTGCCAGGGATTCAGCCAAGTCTCCACGCTGCAAGCAAATCACATGTCACAAACAGAGCAACTTCGGACATTTTAATTTCTCACTGTGAGTTTAGAAGATTACATTTTGAAAATAACTTTCTCTTTGTAATGTGTAAATCTGTAAATAGCACTGAAAACATTGACAACATTACAAATGATTAATTATCTAGTTAGCTCCACTTATTACAAAATTTCATATGCAGTTGGCCGACCCTGACATATATATACATGTTAATCCACAATAGGCAGTAACATAAATAGATATCGGTAGGTACATACCTACCTGAAAACTCAAACTGCATGACATTTTTGAAAAGGAAGAGCAAACAAGAGGTAATTTTAATTGTGTAATTGTGTCATGTGTTATTGTAAACTTTAAACAATAGGTCTGTTCGTTTTGCTTACTGCACTTTACTGCTCACTGCAAATCCGTTCGTTTTGCATCAAACTTGCTGTTCCGTCACTGCGATTGTGTTCGATTTGACACTGACAGTAGCTGCGCAGTGACTGCTCTTACAGCTGGGTAGGGAGGTGATGTAAATGCAGTAACTTTGCAGTAGGCGGCAAAATGGCCCATGTTTGAAATGTAAAATGTGTTTCTTATGGATGGATAGTGAAAAAACGCCTAAGGAGGAGGGAAATTAGTATTTGTTTCAGAGTTTAGTTTAGTTATATGTTATGAAATGATACATATTTATATAAAAATGCATTGGGATTAGACAAGAATTCTATAAATGCAGAACATAACTTCACTTATTTTTACATTCTTCCCGCCAAATTCACAAACCTCCCAACCAATAGGAAAAGGCCAGCCTGCCATCCTGCTGCAATGCGTTCGTTTTGTGTTGGTACAGCAGGCTACTGCAAGAGTTACCAGGGCCTACTGTAAGCTGCTGCTACTGTAACTGCAGTAAGCAAAACGAACAGACCTAATGTATAGGAATCCTGCTCGTGACGTCACAGTGGTAGAAAAATGGAGGCTGCTATGGTAGGGGAAATGTGTCAAAGCTCTAAATAATAGCAATAAATCATATTTAGGCAGATGAATATTTAACTTGAACATGTGTAAAGATAAATATTGCGTATTATTATTAGCTTGTACTTACTTAAATATCTTTCTTTCACAAGTAATCACTCAAAATATGAGATTTGGATTGCCGCTGTCAGATTTGTTTTTCCCTATACTTTTGTATAGGTTACTATGGCAACCTTTTCTCACGCAGGATGCCTATAGAATCATGGATTTCCCATGTGCATTTAGCGGCCAATTTGAATTTTCTAGGGGTGTGCGAATAGTGATTTTTGACTTCGAATACGAATATCGAATAATTGACAAAAGTATTTCGAATATCGAATCGAATATCGAATAATTGGAACCTAAATTAAAAGACATAATATCAATTAAAAAAAAAAATTGGACACCAAACTCTTTTCAAATGACAGAATGAAAGATGGCCATGAAGTAATATGCAAGGATCATATTGTTGTCACTAATTATCACAAAAAATTAAACTAACAGGAACAAAAGAAGTATGAGGAAGGTCTATCTAGAGGAACAAATATTCCCTCGAAATCAAAATGGCGGCCATGACAATTTTCGGTTGGAGTTTTAGACTTTGCAGCAGTTGGCAGCATTGAAAAACACTCCCATTTGAGAAATGGCGGGATAATTTTGAATTAAAAGACATGAACTACCTATTCGAAAATTTTCGAATATTCGAATTTTCGAAGTATTCGAAATTTCGAATACTTGATTTTCGAATACCAAATCGAATAATCGAACCAAATATTTTCGAAGTATTCGAAATTTTCGAATATTCGCACACCCCTAGAATTTTTGCAGCTTTTCCTTATCTCAAAGCCTCAGATCTAGCGGAGAACACAGATTGTCCGGCGACTCACCGGTCGCTCTCGAGGATGGAGCGGATGTTGTGCTTGAGATTGGCGAAGGACTCGATGCCGACGTAGAGCTTCCAGCCGGGGAAGGTGAGCTTGGTGGGGACAGGCTGGGGCCGGGGCAGTGGGTTCAGCAGCAGGGGCACGTCGGGGTTGAACCCCAGACCCTTGGCTACCGACCAGTACAGGTCGTTGCTGTAGCCCCCGGTCACCCACACCTTCAGGCAGACCAGCAGGCTCGGCAGCGAGGGCGCGAGCATCTCACACAGCGCAGCGTAGTGGTCGTAGCTGCAACAATATCTCATTGCTGCGTGGCCATCTTGGTATTACATGTCCTGTCTATCGTGTTTACCTACTGTTTAGCTTTGTTGATGGCAGACAAAGTTCATATAGGTAGAAAACCACATCATTTACTAAATTATCTTCGATAACCGATGATAATGAGTACGATGATAATTGACTTGATATTTTGTATACAAACATGGCAGTATAAATAAACTAGGTACCTACTTTACATTGTTGATGTAAAATGAAAGAAGCTGTGTTCATAGCTGCAACAAAATATCTCATTCCCAACGGCTGGTGTCCAGTACCTACGGCCTGTGCTGTAAATGTCACACCGTTCTTTGGATGGGACGTTAAGCCCTTGGTATCTTTCATATGAGTAGGCTACATGCCGGTACCGGGTATCCCCTCCTCTCTTCTCTATTACATTCTCACTAGTGGAGCCTCGGCTCTGTTGAGAATACAGTAAAACCTCCTTAAATCGAACAACCATTAGCCGAAATCCATCATAAATCGAAGTAAACTCAAGTCCCGTCCACAGTATAATCTGTTACATGTTAAAATAAATTATAAACCGAAATTTGCGTAAGTCGTAATTCGAAGTAATATTTGGCCCCAAGTTGAAATATAACATGTGATTTCAGTTTATAAATCGAAGTATTTATTTTGTATAATACAATTTTCGGAGAATACAGGATTATTTCTATCAAAAATGTCCTCTATTTTTGGAGCAGAGTGTCCGCCTGACTTCCCTCCCTTTTCCGCGGCACCCCAGCTGGCACTACCTGCTCTATTTTAAAGACAAGTGGGTCTCTCAACAAAAAAACAGACACGGGTGGAGGGTTGAATCCCTGTTTTTAAGAATTAGAGCAAAAAGTCACTCTGGAAAGGGCTGTAAATAGTCAACAACTGACTGCCGGCATAAACATTGTTCATTGAATTATTATTCTGCGTAATATTTAATCTTATGTTTACTTTTAATATGGATGTCCACATAAAATAAATATTCTGTCGACTGAAAAACAAACTGAAATCAGTGACTTTTTCAAGAAATCTTCCACCTATTTAATTTTTTTCTCAATCTTTTGATGATTCATAAATGACAGCGAACAATTATCTTTCCGTTTCTGTTCCATTATTTATTTTTTCAATAACACCACACCTATAGGTAGTTGAATAAATAATAATTGTGAAATCGATTTATTGTCAAAAATTAAGTGTGTGATTAATTTGTTTAGTATCCAGTCTGCAGATTATATATAATTGCGTAAATAATAAGAGTACTTTAAACCATTGGAGGCATTGACCCTTCACTAAACAGCTGTCTTCAAGTGGTCTCTAGACCCTTGCGCAGTGGGAGGGGGTAGGTTTACGAGGCTTATCTTTACTACACATCTGGAAAACATCATTCTATGAAAATACTTATAAATCGAAAAATCATGAGTCGAAGTGCTTTTTTTTGGGTCCCTTCAATTTCGACTTAACGAGGTTTTACTGTATACCTAGGCTTTATCAAATAATAACTAATAAAACTTATTTTAGTATGAAGAAAAAAACTCAAACAAACACTTTAAAGAACAGTGCGCGTCCTGTAAGAAGGTCCAAAGTCCATTTAAATGATTCCTGAGGCGAGCTTTTAAATCAGTAATTCTGTGTTCATCGAATCATATTTGTACCTAATGGTAACATTAGTCATTGTGCAAGAGAATACTTGTATTGAGCAAGACCTCATCTATGAAATGGACCTGTGGGCTTCTGCCTCTGGTGACGTACCGGGACCAGCCTGTGAGCGTGACGCCTCTGAACTTCTTGAACTTGCCGGCGTTGCGCTCGAGCACGCGCAGCCACTGCACGTGGTTGCTCACGTGATGCTCGATGACCGGCGTGAGCTGGCGCCCGCCGGTGGCGCCTTTGAACGCCGTCGCCGCCCACACGTTGGCGAACACGCTGGCGTACTTGTCCCACATGTCCGCAGGCAGGTTGAACGTGTCCAGCGTGTGGTAGTTCCACACCTGCGCGCAAAACAACAAAAGCCGTTGCAGTTGAGACCAAGAGTTGCAGTTTCAGTTCAGTTCAGTTTATTTCCATGTTTACATTTGGTTATACAGTAGTAGGTGTAGGTACATGTACAGTATTACACAAAGTAGTGACCCTTAAGCAATTACACTTTATTAGGGCATGTGGAATTCTAATTAATAATAATTATAATAAAAAATATTAAGATTAAAATATGAATGGTATAAAAATAGTGTAGTTAAATGTTGATTTTAGTATAAAGTAATATTTAATTCTTAAACTTAAAGTAAGCTATTTAATATTTTACTATGTACTAACGATCATTTATAGCATATTCTTGGTTTAACTTCAGTCAACATCAGTATTTATTATTTTGATTATTTAGTTTTTACTATCTAGTATATACTCTTTAATGGAATAGTAACATTTATTTACAAGATACTGCTTCATGTGCTGCTTAAAACTAGGGTATTTGTCGATTACTTTCAGCTTGTTAGGCAATGCATTGTATAGTATTGTATTGCTATACTGAGAGTTCTTTTGGGTACATTTTGTTCTATATTGTTCTACATGTATGTTGTTTGCTTGTCTTGTATTGTGTTTATGTACATCAGTGTTTTGTGTGGTATCTTTTCTTAATTTAAATGCTAGGATAGATTCTAATATGTAAAGGCATGGGAAAGTGAGAATTTTGTATTTTATAAAGTCGGTACTTTTTACAGTCCAGTTTCTTGAAGGTGTCCGAATTTTTGTACTTCAGTCCGAACAGTGCCCGTATTGCCTTTCGATAGTAAATATCTTGTTTGCGTCAGTCGAGTTCCCCCAGAATCTTATCCCATATCTTACATGCGATTCAAAATTGGCATAGTATACTAACTTCGCTGTTTTCATGTTTGTTAGTGATATTATTGTCTTGAGAGAAAAATATAAATAAATATCTGTCTCCCGTTTCCAACACAATGTCGGGTCGGGGGGTGGAATTCCACCATCCATCTTGGGCCTTCGCTTCAGTGATGTCGGGTGGCCGGTCCTGACACATCACACTCTTCTTCTTCCTCCTCCTCTTCGTTTCTGGTTGCTGCCGCTCCACCATGACTCTCCACCTCTCTCTGTCCTCCCACAATCTTCCTGCAGTCACTGTTCCCCACTCCTCACCTCTTTCCTCTACATCCCACTTCACCTGGTCCTCCCACTTCACTCTCGGTCTACCCCTTCTGCTTTCCCGGTCTCTCGCTCTTTCAAATTCTCTCTTCGGTATTCTCTTGGGATTCATTCTTCTAAGATGACCATACCAGCGTAGTCTGTCTCTTCCTATCTAATAGTTGACGCTCTCAACACCTAGCTTCTTCCTTATGTCAGTACTTCTTTGCTTTTCCATCTTCGATACTCCAGCGATGCTTCTGAGGAATTTCATCTCGGCCACCTGGACATTTCCTGCTTCTTTGCTGGTCAATGTCCATGTAACTGCACCATAAGTTAGTATTGGTATGAAGTAGGTCTTGTAGAGTAGCATCTTGCATTTGGTTGGCATGTCTTCGTTCCACAGAAGCTTTCTGACTGATTGGTAGAATCCACTGGCAAGGTGTATCCGCCTAGATATCTCTGCTCCCATCCTAGCCTCATTGGTCACTATGCTTTCTAGATATTTGAACTCCTGCTTTACTTCGAGTACTTCTCCTTGTAGCTGGATGTTAGTATTTTGGGCTTTCTTATCCCTACTCATCACAATGGCCTCACTCTTTTCTCTGCTTATCCTGAGCCCGTATTCCCGAGTTACTACATCCCATCTGTCCATCTTCTCTTGGACGTCCTGTGCACATTCTCCCCACACCATGATGTCGTCGGCAAACACAAGAGTTGTTGACTGGTCGCTCTCTTTCGTTCCACTTCTCTTATCATCTCATCCATGACGATGTTAAATAACATTGGTGAGAGTGCACTGCCTTGTCGGAGACCTGTGTTGATGTTGAATCACCCGGATCTTCCGACTGCTGTCTGGACCATGCTGCGGCTGTTACTGTATGTGCTTTGGACCCGTTCAATCAGCTTAGGATACACTCCTTTCCTCTCCAGGCATTGCCTTACCGTCTGTTGAGGTAGCGAGTCGTGTGCCTTTTGCAGGTCCAGAAATACCATGTACATATCCCTACCCTCCTCCCACTTTGCCTCCATCATCTGCTTTAAGGCAAATATCAAGTCAGACGAATTTAATTTTTTTAGCAATTTGCTGCAGTGACTCTTCCAGTTAAGGTTTTCGTCTATGGTTATCCCGAGGAATTTAGTTTCTTTTACTTCTTTGAGTCATGAGTCTAGTGCGCATGCGCACGGCACTTTCATTGCGGAGGTCAGTTCAAGTTAAATAAATGTTCATTAACTTAGATATAAAATGCAAGTTCGTTTTTTTCTGAATGAGGTGTCAAGATATTGATAATTGATAGAGCCAGTTTTAAATGGTGATTTTATTTCTTAAAATTCGATTTTAAAATCATCAATTTCGTTTTTTGTGTTTTTTCTAGAAGAGGGATTTCGCGATTTTGTGGTGATATTAAATTGATTATAAAACACATGGTAACAGCCCCCAGAAACCCTAATTTGAAGAAAAACATGTATGCCACTTGGAGGAGGGATTGGAATGGATTGGTCATGCACTATTAGCACTGAAAGAGGCTTATATAGAATGGCGTCTTTAATGTTTTTTTGTAATGTGTTAAAAAAAATAGTAACAAAATACTCGTTAGAACGTCCCAAAATTTATTTCAAAGTTCAAAAATCCAAAAACGCCTTGCGGGGCAAGGTGGGGGGCGCGCCCCTCACACCCCCCTTAACCCGTAGCAATTTTTTCACTTGTCATTAATCCTGTTGGTGGCCGTGTTGGCCCCCCCTAATGATTTCTCCTGCGCACGCCTATGGCCCCTCGGGAGAACAATGAAGTAGAACGTTACCATCGGCTCGACGAGCTTGCCGAGGTTGTATTCCAGCAGCGTATTGACGTCGATCGGACGGAGCATGTCGTCCCACATGATCACGCTCAAGTGAGGATACGTGTCGCGCACGAACTGAGCCACCGCAGTCACGTGGTCGAGGAACAGGCGCAGGCGGCCATTGCTGATCTTGACACGTTGCGAGCACGTGGTGCACTGACCCATGTGCCATACCTGACAATCAAACACATTCGTCAGTTGAGAAGAATCTACCTGCACCGATACATTTACAATCATTCTTGAAGTGAGCTCAAAGACTGGTAGGTAAATCTGCTGTAATCTAATATTATTTGTAGGGACACCAGTCCCTACATTCCACATGCCCTAATAAAGCGTAACGGCTTCTGGGTCAATACTTTGTGATTTACATGTAACCACTCTGTAAAAATGGATAATAAACTGAAACTGAAACTACAAACCCCAGTGTCCCAGTGCCCAGTGCTACAAGTCCCAGTGTCATTTTGTACAGTCATTCATTATGAATACAAGGTAGGTACACTTTCTTTGAGCTTTTAGTCTGCAGAACCAAAATGGATAAGTTCTAGATAGGTCGTAATGCTATGGCAATTAAGTGGTTTAAAGGAACTGTTAGATAGGTAAGTCATGATCTACATACCTCATCACAGCCAATATGCAAGAACTGAATGTCAGGATGAAAGTCAACAATTTGTTTGATCATTAAAGCTAGCAGAGGAAGAGCTCCCGACTGCGATGGGCACATGGAGCTCGGGTAAGCGGCAACTTCTCGCAGATGCTTCCATTTGTCGTGTTTCAGCACAAATTCAAAGTGTCCAAACGTCTGAACTAACGGCACAACGATAAGCCCAGCGTCTCCGGCCAGTTGGAGTATAAGACGAGCTTCTTCTGTTGAGTAGGCACCAGATGCAGGCGTCGGACCATTCGACCCGAGAAGTGACAGCTCTCGGGAATAAGGAAACGTGTCTTCCCACTCGATCAATAACCCAGTAGCTCCGGCATCTCGTAAGAGCGGAAACAACTCTTCTAAATATGTTACATGCGGAGGGCAACCTTTCAGATCCAAATGTACAAGTCTGGAATAAAATAAGAATAGAAAAATGACGAGATATAATACAATGCAAGGAACTAATACTCTAGTTTGACAGTTATTTGTCAATAACATTGATGTAAACAATGTTTTTAGGTTAACTTTTAGTTTCATGACATTGTTGACCCTTACTTGTGAGAACCGATTGATACCATGATTTAATAGCCACCTTTTAATTTACATGAAGATTTTGAATTTATAATAAAAGGCTGTCAATTTTAGGGAAGAAAACCTTTTAAACTTTGAATGTAAAATAAATTTTTCCGAACAATAACAATGGCGAAAAAAACAGAGCCTTGTGGATTTGCCGATAATGAAGTTCAGCCAATAAAATTGCAGAGTAAAGGCGGGTATATTCAAACCTTGAAATTTTTTAAAATGTGGATTGAATTACCATAGAGATAAATTTACCTCAAGTAAGTTGTGATACATTGTAGATTTTCCTGGTTCTTATTTTTTCAAAAGTAAATGATGAATAGCAAGTGTGTCAACCCGTTTTTGCATAAATGGAATATTTGTTTCTAAAAGTAGGTAGGTAATATTCACTCTTCTTTATAATAGTAACCAAATGGTTTCTGAACCTACTGGACTATGCTTGATAGCCACTTAAGTGACGAATGTTTAACGCAAGAGCAATGCCAGGTACTTTAACTCTACAAGGACAGGCATTGGTGAAAGAAAATACAAATTGTGGAATCACGTTTATATTGAGGAACACATCTCAGCCGAAAGGGTCTTTAACATTGTACACAGTAACAAATCATAAAATGGTATTTTAATGCAACAGATGAAACAGAAATCATAGCTTAACTTCTAGAAGTAGACGACGAGTTAGAACAGACTTCAAAGACTGACTTTTTCAGCGACTCCATTTCTTTCAAATACCGTTTTATCATTTGTTAAGTGTACATACAAGTACCTTTACACCATTACGTAACGCACCTACATTACACTGTACACGATAAGTTTTTACAATAATCTGGAAGTTCATTTACGTATATTATACTTGTTTAACTTTCGGTTAAGTATTTTGGGTTGATGATTATGTTATTTAGGCCTATATCTGTAGTTACATGAAACACACGGTTATATTTGACTTAGTTTGCAACTACTCACACTGTTCAGACCATTTTCTCAGCCTAATATTACAGACAATGATCACCAGTTTCTTATAATGCAAATCAAAACAACTCTGAAGAAAGTATATCTTCCTATATCATGTTAACTTGTGAACATTAATGGGTTTGTAAATTATCATTACGTAGGTACCATCAATACACAATACATTGGTACGTAATGCAAGCTGTACAAATGGTTCAAGCACCATAGAAGAACCAAGTCCGCAAATATCATTGGAAATCACATCGAAAAACTGATGCTTTCCAGAATTAGAAAATATTAATAAATTATTACAACGTGTTTCCATCCTAAAAGAAACTTGCTGGCTGGACAATTCTACCAACACTCAAAAGTGACCAGCACCATTAAAACATACAAGTTATATAAAAAATATTGGTAGTTACCTAACTTCTTACAAAATCCCCGCTTTATACATTCCAAAAACAAAGAAAATATGCTGGAGCTAAACTAGTGCCTAACAATGCATTCCAAAGTATAAAAAATTGTATGAAAAATGATAGGTCTAAATTCCTTCTCAAACGAACAAGGCGAACACTGTAACTCCTCAACTACAATGTATGTGAATACGACTACTATTAAATATTAAACAACTAACAAGAAACCTGTTATTGGACGACACAATTAGTACTCGAGAGCTCAGTTAGTGAGTTCTTGTTGTTACAAGCGAAGGTCACAGCGATGACGAAGGTAATACTGGAGATGAGCTTGACACTGTCCATGAAATTAAGAAAGTTCAATCGTTCACGAGAAAAGCGTTGTCATATTTGTCAGATCGCGTGTAAATTCACTTCTAGTCGTACTCCAGTACGGTCTTGTGGTAAAACAGCAAGTACCTGGAAAGACACGATTTTCATTGTTTACAAGCAGACAAATACAGGTAATTGACTTTGTAGCTTAGAAAACTCGGCTTCCACTGACAACATGCAAATGGCCGGTGGAAATGGGAGGTAAAGTGTCACAAAATATGTCAAGTCTCAAGTCTGTCATTTAAACTTGTCATCAAGTAGCAAAGTTAAATGCTTTCAATTTCATAGATTTGGGTTTAGAGAAATAATACTTTCCAATATAGATGACGATTGTTATGCAATAGCAATACAAAAAGTGCCATTGGGTGCTCTTAAGGCTGATATTTTCAAAGCAAGTGTTGAATGTACTCATCGACAGGTAGCGGCATATATTTAAAATTCCGATTTCCTTCAATTCGTCAAACTTGATTTCTTTTACACTCTCTCAAATGTACTATGGGATTGTGATTGTATTTGAATAAGAATCTTACCCTTCGCTCCGAAGCACTTCTTGTAAATTTGTGCGTTTAATTAGACTATCATCACATTTGAACCAGTGGTTTCGCTGCTGGCGAACGAATGCCGTGTAATGGCCGGCGTCCAGCGAGCCCAGATGGTTGATTACAGCGAACAGCGAATACCTGCCGATCATGTACACTGTTACAAACACTCTTGCTTAGGTCTTCATCGGATTTCTTGCAGTTACAGTTTCACTAACTTCCTCTTTTTACAAAAAGTTGCTATGAGTACCTACCTAATAAAAAAAATTGTTTTATTGATTACGAGGCTAACTTTATGGATCCAAATAGGCGTGCGCACGGGTATGGCCAACATGGCGCGGCATATTCTACTTTTGGTCTAGTCTGTTTTGAACAATGGACATGGGTCATTCTCAATGAGATTGACTATTTGCTGTCCGCAGTGTTTAATAATTTTTATTTGGAAATTTTGCACTCATATTCACATTCTTCTTGTTAAATATATTAGTTTGAACAATTGGGAAGTGGTTGCCAAAATTTTGAGGTAATTAAATACCTCACGCAGATTTTGTAGGACTTTGAAACTCTGAAAATCCTGAAAATAATAGGCTGTCCCACACCATGATATTCATTAATATTTCATGATATTTTTCACATTTGCAGTTTTTAATTATGGATAAGCAATAATTATTAATGATCTATGAAACACACTTCTTCAGACTACTAAAGAAAATGTAGCATTAGTTAGTGATTTTCATTTTTAATCTTACAATAACTTTTGTCCCACACTACCTACTAGTCATGAATGTTACTTTTTGAATGTTACCGTTTTAAAATGAAGATAAGACTACTCAAGAAGGATGTGACTTAGGCTGCAGTGATTCTTGTTTTGGTTCCTGTCAAGTCAATATTTTTTGGCGATTTCTTTGCAAAGAAAATGGTACTTTGCCTCATCTGAAGACTGTTCCAATGAGAGTATTTTAATTCAAAGTCATGAATGTTACCTCTTAAAAATAACTAATTGCATTAGCAATGTTAATTGAAGTATCTTACATTGAAAGTGTACTATAACCTCATGTTGGTAGACATAAACAAACTTTGAACAGTTTTATACAAACTGGTATTCTGATTTTTAAAGCCTAGATTTTCCTGAATGTTAGAATAGAATAGAATAGAATAGTGATTTATTTACAACTTAAGAATTACATGTATCTTTGGTAATACACACAGTCAATGGCAGAACCTATAAGTTTACATTTCCGGTGGTTGCAATACAGAATTGATATATTATAATATTATTTGTTAACTTGCATCTAAAAGTTAAACATAATGATAATCTAGTGGAGCGGTCGCTCCACCCAGCCAAGTCGTACTATACAATCACACTCACTCAACATACCGTAATTGCCTAATAAACTGAGGAGCAGACCAAACACTTTTACTGTAAGCAACAACATAGCATTTTCGGCCTACTGGATCATAAAATTGGAAAACCTCACCTTGTTGTGAAATATCTTAATTTCGAGCTATGGCCCACCCCACCCCATATACCAAATTTTTGAACAAAAGGTTATGCCATTTGCGAGCTAGAGGGCCGTGAAAACAGTGAAATTACATCACTTTCATCTTCTTCTTCTTCTTCTTCTTCTTTAGATGATGATTCAGATATCAGGAAACACCGCTATCACCGCCACAGCCTAAACGGCTGAGCCGATCGATCTGAAATTTTTACCACATGTGCACTTTTGGCGTCTGAGGTGCCTTTTTATAAAACCAACCGGAAGCCGCCATTTTGAAACCGGAAGTGACGTCATATCTCAAAAACGGCTAGACCGATCTGAATGAAACTAGCGCCAAATGATTCAGACGGTCATCTATGTGGAATATCAATAGTTGAAATAGAATTGTACTATTACCGAAACCGGAAATGACGTCATAAAAATTAAAAACATACTGAATCAACTCTTTATGCAATAAAAATATATATTCAGAAGGCTCATACTGAGACATAACATTTATAGAAACAAATTATAGGTGGCAGTAATTTCAGCCGCCATTTTGAAAACCGGAAGAGATGCCATATATCGAAAACGGCTTGACCGATTGGAACAATGCTTTCACAAATCTACATGGAATATCACTTTAAGCTTATATTTAGCACCATACACAATTTTTCATAGTAACTATTCGGAAATGGCTTATTTTTTTAAAGGAATTAGTCATTGTTGCTCCGATATGTGTTACAAGTTATGTAAATAAACAAAAAAAATGAATGATATCCCCATAAAAAATACTCCGTGTAAAAATGCCAGCCAAGTCTCTTCAACTATAAAAAAATAGAAGAAATCTAAAAATTCAGCACTGAAAAGGAGTGATATCAAAAAATGGGCCAAGTCAAAACCTAATTTTAAAAACTAAAATATACTTGGCGCATCGTTTTTTACGGCATTATAGGGTAGATAGATTTTATGTACATCACACATCTGGCCTATACTTCTAAACGATCTATATGCACGATGCGCCAAGTATATTTTGGTTTTTAAAATTAAGTTTTGACTTGGCCCATTTTTTGATATCACTCCTTTTCAGTGCTGAATTTTTAGATTTCTTCTATTTTTTTATAGTTGAAGAGACTTGGCTGGCATTTTTACACGGAGTGTTTTTTATGGGGTTTACTGTAGTCTAAGTACTAAGAGATACCATCTGTGATCTTGATAGTTCTTAACAGTAAACCTGACAGTAAATCATGACAGTTACCTGGTCATGAATGTTACTTAAAAAAGTAACATTCAAATATACTTCAAATATATTCAAATATAACATGTATTTGAGTAGTATATAAAGTATCCAATCAGAAAATGTATCATAAATGTTTAATTTATCTATTAGTAAGGAGACTCACTCAGGTCATGAATGTTGGTAACATTCATGACCTTCATGATTGTTATCCTGTGTCAAGACTATTCCTTTTAAATTTCAAGTTAATGTGAAACTACACAATAATTATATAATTTTGTATGTGCCTTTCAACGTTGATTGAAGAACAGAATAAGATGTTCAACGCCTGTGTTAAATCTGCTGCGCTTTTTTCCTTCCCCGCGGGACGGGGTAACGGTTAGTTCGGCATCCAAGCGTACGCAGCGCTCGAGTTCGCTTGTCTCTCTCACTCACTCTCTCACTCCTTCTCTCTCGCACCCGCACTCTGCGCGCGCAACGCCAGTCATCTGGATGCTTGCTGCATCCAAGTGGATTCCACTGCCCACGCGGCATCCAAGTCCTCTCGATCCCCTCCACCGCCTTCTATCGAGGTGAGCTTGACTCTTGACTGCATCCCGTCCGTCGAGCGGCACCAAGACAAAGTTTTCAGGCACGATTCTATTTGCAATGATTTTGCAGGTATAAATTGTTAAAAAAATTGTGAAAATAAAATTTTCGTGCATCCACAAATTAGCGCCGGTATTACCAGAGTTCATTAATGTTGGATTAAATTTTGCGGCACAGCCAATGATTGATAATGATTGAAACAGTTGAATTGAATCCAAAAGTTAGAATAACAAATTTGAGAAAACGTTCCCATTGTTGCAATTTTGTTTATTTTATCTCGTACCAATGATTGTACCTTGTAGAAATATAAAAGTTATACAATTAAATTGTTAAATCTAGTTTAAATGGTTTAAACTCTAGTTAGCGCATAATCAGCTTTTACTTTACTACTTTTACATTCCTCCAAATCCGGCATCATGTTCTTCCTCGAGTGAAAAGATAATAATGCCAGAATAAATAGTTTTCGAATTATATTTAAAAAACGAGAAATCGTAACAGAGATAGGTAATTTAGAAAAGATTTAGATGTGTCTAATATCCGGGTGGACCGGGGTTCGAACACAGGACATCTCAGTTACCGGGCGAGGGCTCCAACATCTGAACTACACAGACGGTCACACAGTGAAAGGTGAAACCGTGTTGAGATATGCTTACTCTGCTGTAACTTGCATGCTGACGTTGCATATCGTACACAACAATTGCACAAACAATAGATAGGGAATGTGCAAAAGTTTTTTAATGCGGTTAAAATACAATATTTCAAAATAACAACACATGGTAAAACACACTATTTTCAATCTCAAAAGTGTACATTTTCATTCATAAATTATGAAATTAAAAATCAGTGTAAATTCTGGCGAGAAAACGCTATCACGGCGAGTGATGTCATATTTTATTGTAACCATGGCAACATCATTGTTGGTTGATATAAATGACATCGCTCGCCGGGATGGCGTTTTCCCGCCAAAATTTACACTAAATTTCAATTTTATATTATTGAATGAAATTTGCATTTTTAGTGTGAAAATAGTGCGATGCCAACAAATATGTTGTTATTTTGAATTATAGTTTTAAAAAATACATAATATTCCCTATTGGAAGAATTGCCGCGATGCGATGCAAATCCTCCGGTGAAATTCTACAGATTTCCTGTCCAAGATAAGCCCAGGTAAATTTAATGTAATATAATGAAGACAAAAATCTATTTGTAATGTGGATCAAATTGCATTATTTATATGTAGTAATTAATTAACTAGCGAAGCGAGCGTCTTTAATGGTATACCTAAATTTTTGGCGTATCTTTTCTTCACTGCATTGTCGAGGAGGCCAATTCTTGAGATTCACGTTTTGAAACCATGTAGTACGTTTTCATTGATTAAAACATAAACATGTTGAAGGCTAAGAAATAGATGTCAACTTTTTCAAAACGTGAAAACTCAAGAATTGACCTTCAGGACACCGAGCAATATGTCATACCAGAGGGAACGTGTTTAGATTTTGAGCAAAATCTTCTGATTTGAAAAATAAAAATGAACCGTTTATATACGATCTCGTTCAAATTTTGCATGGCCATTGGAATTTAATTGTATTTTATTTTTTTATTTTTTCGTAGCTATAATCGCCGGTAAATAAATTCAAGTGCTATTGATATTTCATAATTTGATTTTTTGTTCATCATTTCACCAAGATATTTATTCATGCATATTCACCTTGATGCATTTCATAACGAATTGCCATTACAGTTATTTCCAAAGTCTGTACAGCAGCAGCAAGACGCACATTACAACGCGTTACACAGAGCGTTTTCCAAGTAGACCTCTCACTGATAAGCAGTTTCCATTGGGAAAACTAATAATTTTGTAGTATTAAAATACATACATTTTCCTTTTCCTTTTTTCAATTAGCGAACATGTTCTTATTCTTTAGCTTGCATTTTGAACGTTTAAAATGAACCTATACTTCACCTGATCTGTAACATATTTTTCAAAATCAATTGGAGTGTCAAGATAGTAGAATGTATAGTCACTTCGCTTCGTACTCAATTCATCTTCTCTATGCAGTTTCCATTTTAATCCAGAGGATCTCCATCTCCACGTATCCAGTCTCCTTGCGACTCTAGGAAACTATTATAGGTATTGTCTTGGTTTTCCCTGTGTTGGTACAATTTAATTATAATAAAAACGCTCTGTGTAACGCATTGATAAGCGAGCCGTCTAAATGCGTGCGAATTAACATGAGTGTGCAACTGCTGCTCTGCTCAACTAAGACTTGAAACTAAAACTTCAAGAGCAGTGAAAAAATATCTGAAAATTCTTGGCATAAATTTTTCAAAATATTTCAAGACAAGCATAAACGATCCCGCCGTAAAAAGAACATTTTCAAAAATACCTAAAATGTTGTTCCCGATGACCATACAAATTTTGAAGTTAATCGGTCAAACGGCTAAAGTTTTAATTTTAATAATCTCACAGAATCCTGTTCATCATAAACTAGACACGAGACAAATCTTAGGACATCGAGTGTGCAAAATTTCATACCGATTGGCGATTGGTTGAACGGTTTGATCTGGGCAGAAAGTGAAATTTACTACTCCAATCAAATAATTTCAAATATTTTAAATGTTTAAAATGTTCTTCATAAGATTACCTTATAGAGGTAATAGACTTGCAACTGTATTTTTGTACCTTTTTCACCCGCAAACATTTCACACGCTTTTCCAAACACTATTGAACTCAAAAAGGGTCCATTCTAAAGTTTGAAATTCGTTTGTGTTACAATTCCAAAAATCGTTCTGCTAGACATGATACATTTTCAACTAAGATTATATCGAAATGAGAAAAATTATGTGTCCCCCGAAATAATTGCTCACAGGTCGCTGGCCACTATAACAACAACAATACTATACAATACTGACGCCGTCCATGGCAGCTAAGATGGTTTCTCTGATCAGGCTGAAATTTGGCATGTTTTAAATTATATTCACTGCGCAAGCGAGATCGTTTCAATTTCGTCTTTGGGTGTTATTGTTAATGAAACAAGAGGCCAGCCTCAGATTAAATAATCTAACAGATAACATTTAATTTTGCACAGGGGAAAACTAACATCCAGGCTTAAGATTTGAATTTTGAGTGAAATCAGATACAAATTGTTTTAGATATTGGAATGCGATAATATTCATGTTTAGATTGCTTAGATATTTTCTTGTATTTCCACAACAATACGATGCATAATACGCGTAATTGTAATATGCTCAGAGATACACTACAAATTATATAGGTAAGAGCAATAATCCATGGATAATCTATAAAACAAATAGCAAATAAACATGAAAATTAACGCATGAAATGAAAAGAAGCAAGATAATTGTTATTACTCAATCGTCTACAAAAAAATAGTACATTTTTATTAACTAGGAAAACGCTCTGAGTAACGCGTTGATGAGCGAGCACGGATACGCGCAACACCTCGAACCGAAATTATGTGCATCGAAAATGTCCTTAAAAGCCAATAATTCTAGAATTTCGTCACAGACTTGTATGAAAATCTCCAACGATTCCTAAAATATTGGTCCCAATAACCACGCAAAGTTTTAAGTTGATCAATTGAACCTTTACGATTGAACGATTCCTTGTTAATTTCCAAAAATCACAGGATATCGTTCAAAAAAATGTTAAACGGTCATATCAGTTTCATAATACGTTTGAAAGTTTCTGCTCTCTTGAAGTGAAGATTCGAAGATTCCGTGAAATATGAAATTCGAGAAATATGATAGCCAACACGCAAAATATCCGTAAACTGTCGATAACTTTTGAATGTAAACACAGTTTAGTCTGAAAATTGTCAAAAATACAGATAATGTTGGACCCGATGACCATACAAAATTTTAAGTTGATCGGTCAAACGGTTCTGGATTAAATTTCAAAAAGCACATGAAATATTTTTTTAAATTTTAACCAATGGGAGGATTTGGCTGAAAATTTGTAAAATAAGAGACAATGTTGGTCCTAATGACCATGCAAAATATAAGATCGATCACATTTGTCGAAGTCCATTTTCATTTTTCAGCCTATCAGGAGATGTTTATTTAAATTTCAACCAATGAATGGATTTCAAAAAAATTAGGGTCTGCAAACAGAGAAGGTTGGTTTTACATGTGTGCAAAATTTCAGATCGATCGGTGAAACGGTGCGACCTGTGTATCGGCTATTAGCAGCCAAAAACAAAAACAAAAACAAAAAAAAAAAAAAAACATAGGTCCGTGCCAAAAGAGCCAAAAGGAGACGCTCGCTTCGCTCGCTCAATAAAAACGCTTTCATTAATTTTTTAAATTGTGAGTGTTTGTTAATTATTTCTTAGGCAATCTGTATTGAATAATTGTATTATATTTGAAAACTACATCGATTGTAGCATGGATTGTAATTTGTAGTGTCTAATCCGTCGGAGCCTAAACGCACTTTTGGTCTTATCGCTTCTTGCATAGCATCTTGGTTTGTCTCGTCTATCACATCTATTTTTGTCTCGTCGCCTTGTAATCTCTGCTGCCTGACGCGGGGTGGGGTGGGGGGATCTCGGGAGCGACTCGAACGTCCGTCTCCTGCTGAAGCTGGCGAGAAATGAGAGTGAAGGGGGCGGGACAGAGTGAGTGCGCAGTGGTTCTTGCGCATGTGACACTAGCGACATTCGGAGTATAGGTGGTTGGATGCCGAACTAATCCAGCTTCTTGGCCAGGGGATTGCGGGCGGGTAGCGGGGGCGAGGAAGGAAGTGCAGGAATGCTGCCATAAGCGTTGTACATCTTATTCTGTTCTTCAATCAACGCTTTCAATTATGTATCTAAATCAGTGCTAGTTTTACTGATCAAATATTAATTTAAATTTAATCATATTTGAGCCAAATGTAAAAGTAACATTCATGACCATTTTCTAAATTGTGCCATAAAATGCACAAAAAGTAAAAACTAGGTAAACCCATTCTTGGCCATGTATAAAACATAATCCTTGATCATTCCACCCACATAACCTTTCCTAACATTTTGAATGATATTTTTAAGTTAGTGAATTTTACCAATTCGTCAATTGTGTTGAGAATGACCCACATACGTGTTACGTATATTATTAGTTTTTCTTCAATACCCAAAACAATAATTGCAGCTAGATCCTAAAAGAACTGACTTTCCAAAAATTAGCTGCGCGGCATATAAGGAATGTTTTTACTTTTTAGCAGGTATTCACTATTTCTGTTTTCCTTCAAATAATATGTCCCAAAACCATTTTCAGTCATCCTAAGAGTAGGCGAGGAAAAACAGAGCTCTATCTCATCAAATAAAGAAGTTTGCTTCCACTTTTTTATATCAAGCTGAATTTTTTACCATGTGTCAATAACAGTACAAAGGTCATATATGCCAAAGTGCACCAAAATATTCTTGTCGGAACAACCCCAAAAAAATTATGGAACCCCAAAATTTTAGTGAGTCTCCAAATAGTGATAGTTGTTTAGTAATGGTCTTAAAGATAACTACAAAGCATAATAAAATTTCGAAAAAAATCATAGGGGTGTACACATATGTGGTCTACACTACTAAATTCTAATATTAACATTTTTGTCATATTTAAAAGTCATTACTTGCAAAAAATGGCACCCCAAACGCTTATGTTGACCCATTGTCCGCGCGTCGATTGTTGCTGTGACCATAATTATGAACAGAAAAGCTCCAACTAGTTGCAATCGATAGATCTGTTCATTGGCTACAAGGAAAAAAATATAAACCCACCAAAACGTAAACTTCGTCGCATTGATTTTGCAAAAACCGCCGAGCGCATGTTTTCC
Organism: Leuctra nigra; assembly: GCA_934045905.1. Lineage (NCBI taxonomy): Eukaryota > Metazoa > Arthropoda > Insecta > Plecoptera > Leuctridae > Leuctra > Leuctra nigra. The sequence continues at coordinate 4,264,330 of OW203765.1, forward strand.
CGACAAATTCTGAAAATGGACATAATGCCATAATATTGCAGAATATGATTACATAGAACACAAATATAATTAAGATTAACTTATATTCACCTTAAGGGGTTGTAAAAAAAAATAGTTAAAGTAAGTACCTACCCCTAAAGGCGTATTTTTGTTTTTTTAATACATTTCTAAATAAAACTACACATTTTTATATCTAACTCAAAAAAAGTTACCTAAAATAATGTTCCCAGGTCAAATTGGGCTATATCAATTAAAACTTCCCCTAAAAATGTCAATACAAACAATTTTAGATGTTTCCAGAGGTTCTAGCTTGTGTTTTCCGCGTGGTGTTTTGCTAAACGCTGGGGCTCGCGCTGGGGTAGTATAGTCGTTTGCCAAATGTTCTGGTTGTGATTTATGTCATAGGTCATCCATTGTTAAGTTACGCTATCAGTGAACATCTGCCCCTGTTGCCTGAGACTTAAACTTTGTCACGCTTATTTTGTTGTCATTTCTAGTGTTTTATTCAACGTTTTTATCCGTGAAACTGTAAATGGTGTTACAATAACATAATGTTACAAAATAATATTTTAAATTACACCTGAATGAATTATGACTATTGCTTGTACAGGGGAAACGTCTGTGTACCCATGGAGTTGAATGAACATCAGGGGTGCCCAATTGTCCATCCCTGTTAAAGTTACACTGACAATTTGTTGCATTGTGTATTTAGTCCGCGATATGTAATAACTAATGAAGATGACACCATCGACAAATATCGGAGATTCTACAATCCCGACACAACGTTCTATTCACGCAATCATCCATTGATGGGCTTCATTAGTCGCTATGGAAATGCGATTTTGATAAGCACATAATTTGATAATTCTCTTACATGGTCAGAATGTAGCGGGGCACTTGTGCTACGGGGCTTTGCTCTATTCCCGCTACCAGCAAAACACTGTATACATGCTGATGTTTTAAAAATAAATAATAATAATAATAATAATGTCTATTAGCTTTTCGATTACGTTGGACAATCGTAATATAACGGAAGATGCAAATAGAAGTGTACCTATCTCATGAGTTCTCATCATTGTTCTGCAACGATTGATTCGGCACCGTCTTGATTTAAAATTTAAATATTGTACGTATTTCTCTCACAGTTGTGGAACAAAAATAAATTTTCATAACCGTTGGCTCTTAAATTATAAAAATTAAACAGTCTTCTCTCTCAAATTTTAAATTTTCTCTGTCTTTATTAGCTGCATTGATATTTCGCCGTCCATACACCAGGAAGCGGATCCACAAAGAGAGATTCTACAGAATCTTAGAGATTTTGATTGAGATTTTGTTTAAAGTCTGGTTTAATTGAACAAAATCTCAATCAAAATCTCTGGGATTCTATAGAATCTCTCTTCGTGGTGGTAATATTGCCTATGATGTCGCATGTTTTCTGTAGATAAATCTATTTTAAATGTAAGCTTCTGTTTGACAATTGCGTCTGATCTCTACTAGCAAATGGGGCTTTTGATTCCAACCTGGCATGTGAAAATGACCGCCTCTTTACATAAGTTGCCTTCCAGATCCCCATGTTAATAGGTATGAAGCCGGTTGGCAACTTACAAAAGTCACTTATCCTCGCCAAAGATAAATCAATGCAGGTTTCAATCAAAACGTTCGAGGTATCTCGAGGTAACTCAAGCAATGCGTTTAGATTGGGACACACTATTGCATTATCTTTAAAGTTGTCTTGTGGCTTTTCTTTTGATCGCAACATGGTGCCTCCTTATAGATGAGTATATTGTTGGGGGCATATTGTGAAATCTAAATGGAAGGTTTTGACGTTCTGTCTTGACATGCTTGCTTGCATGCACGTGTTTATTATAATTATGATAAGGCATTTTCAGTGATTGTGTGATCGTCACAGTACAAAACATTCAGGCGGTGACATTCGCAAATAATGTGTATTTCGATCGTGGCAAATTTTCACTCTATAAGCACGCTGCACTAATAATATCCAAGATGACACCATTCACCAGACGACATTATCTAAGACGATTCACAAGAGAATGCAATTATTGCATTCTATATTATATTTTTATATAGGTACTTATTAAATTTATAATCGAAAATTACAATCAATCGTACCTATTCCAGGTTGACAGTGTTAACTTACGTTCATGACAGTGTGTGTATAGAAAATGCTATAGAAAATAACTGTCGATATAACAAACGAATACACTTTGAACAAGATGAGTTGTAATCCCTGGACCCAAGGGCACAATTTTTTGTTAATTCACGTAAAGGCTCGAGCCGTGCATCTGTTGCTAGTGAGTAATTTAAACTGTCAAGAAGGTAATAAACGTTTGGTAGTCAAAACATTTTATTGCCATTTGAAAGTGGAAAAATATTAAAATATTATGATCTCTTCCAGATACTTCTGATCCCGATGTATTTGTAGACTTTATAAGCCCTTGCCACACTTCATTTACATTCATACAACAACTCTGATTAGTGGCAGATTACACATTATTGTTTTGTATAGATATTGCGAATGATTTCTGTAGAACATGAAGATAATAAGTTGCCTGGAGCTGGACAAAATGAAATTGCCAGTGCTGACAAATTTCTCATTTATTAACATTACAGAATCATTTATTGGATCTACGTATGAGACCATACTATCAGTGTCTTGTTAGTGATATTCGATGATGAAACAGACAGTAAACTTCACAGATGGCTCATCAAATCATCACAACCCCAGCGAGAGCCCCAGCGTTGAGCATAACGCCACGCGCAAAACACAAGCTAGAACCTCTGGAAACATCTAAAATTGTTTGTATTGACATTTTTAGGGGATGTTTTAATTTATATAGCCCAATTTGACCTGGGAACATTATTTTAGGTCACTTTTTTGAGTTAGATATTAAAATGTGTAGTTTTATTTATTTACAAAATTTATTTACAAAAATACGCCTTTAGGGGTAGGTACTTACTTTAACTATTTTTTTTACAACCCCTTAAGGTGAATATAAGTTAATCTTAATTATATTTGTGTTCTATGTAATCATATTATGCAATATTATGGCATTATGTCCATTTTCAGAATTTGACGGGAAAACATGCGTTCGGCGTTTTTTGCAAAATCAATGCGACGAAGTTTACGTTTTGGTGGGTTTATATTTTTTTCCTTGTAGCCAATGAACAGATCTATCGATTGCAACTAGTTGGAGCTTTTTCTGTTCATAATTATGGTCACAGCAACAATCGACGCGCGGACAATGGGTCAACTCAAGCGTTTGGGGTGCCATTTTTTGCAAGTAATGACTATTAAATACGACAAAAATGTTAATTTTAGAACTTAATATTGTAGACCACATATGTGTGCACCCCTGTGATTTTTTTCGAAATTTTTTTATGCTTTGTAGTTATCTTTAAGACCATTACTAAACAACTGTCACCATTTGGAGACTCACTAAAATTTTGGGGTTCCATAATTTTTTGGGGGTTGTTCCGACAAGAATATATTGGTGCACTTTGGCATATATGACCTTTGTACTGTTATTGACACATGGTAAAAAATTCAGCTTGATATACCAGAGTGGAAGCAAATTTTGAAATATCGCCTCTACTTTCCTCGCCTAGAGGGCTGACTTTCGCAAAAGCGGCATTTTATTGGGGGCCTTATATGAGAATTGACGTTTTCTGTTTTCCTAATTAATATACCTCAAAATCAATTTAAGCCTTCCTATGCGAAAGCTGACCAAAAAAAATCGCCGAGTTAATTTTCAGACTCTGCCATGCCAGGCAATGGCTATACCTAATGAAAAGTTATGCGCACGTAGTGTTGACTTGAAAATTGTCAAAGTGAAAATTTTCATGAAAATTTTCATGAAAACCTTCATTTACAGAGGACCTTTTAGCATATGTTCAATTGTTTTATTTTGTATATAGTAATAATGGAGATGTGTTACATTATTATGCGTGATAGAAATACGTTTAAAAATGTCGGTGCACCTACCAGAAAAATAAAAAAAATAAAAAATAAAATTTACCTTCCTCAGGATTCAAAACATTGAAAATTTTCAAAAAAAATTTTCATGAAAAATCCCAACACTATGCGCACGCCTTTGTGGATCTGGGTATAAATGTAGAGACAACAGTATCCCGTTATATGTATTTACAAACTAGGAAAACGCTCTGTGTAACGCGTTGATGAGCGAGCACGGACACGCGCAACACTATGCGCACGCCTTTGTGGATCCGGGTATAAATGTAGAGACAACAGTATCCCGTAATATGTATTTACAAACTAGGAAAACGCTCTGTGTAACGCGTTGATGAGCGAGCACGGACACGCGCAACACCTCGAACTGAAATTATGTCTATCGAAAATATCATTAAAAGCCAATAATTCTTGAAATTCGTCAGACTTGTAGGTATAAAAATCTCAAAATTTTCCTGAAGAATTTTCCCAATAACCATGCAAAGGTTTAGGTTGATCGATTGAACCTTTATGATTAAAATGTTCCTTGTTAATATTCAAAAATCATAGGATCTATTCTAGGAATATCACTCCCTGCGAGGGAATAGAGACTTGTGACTAGTTGTGGCGTCACCCGTGTTATTTGCCGCATACAGATTAGTGATTTTACAAGGCGTGAAAGCGATTGTGACGATTCTGGAAGAATTCAAGATGGATGCCTTGACGTTGCGTCATTTAGTTCAATTGTGTGCGTCAACCAGGAACTGAATCGAAGTAAGTGCTGTTGTAATAATGTCTATATGAATCAGGGAATTGTCTAATAGTATTGTATTACCTTTCCTTTCATTATTGTCGCTGTGATACGCACTAATTCCAATCCATGACGAATCGCCTATTTTCATGAGATGTAATTTCACGAGCTATTTTCATATATATGGTAGACTGTAGTGATATTTAGGACCACTTCTTTCGCTTACGCATTGTTCATTGCGTGGTCAGTTGACATTTGCATTGCTTCCCTTTCGATATTTTGTTTGGAAATAAGGTGTAAATAAGGTTTTGAACTGAAAGCACGGAGTATCTTTGGCGACGAGACTAGCCCAGGCAAAATGATACACCCCATTGGTTGACAGGGTTGACCTTGCAGCGCTCGGATTGGAGCGGCATAATGTTTGTTTCTCACGTTGTAAACGCTATTCTCGAGAGATTCCATTCCCTCGCAGAGAGTGATCTTCCTAGATCTATTTAAAAAATATATACCTGGGACCACTCATATGATAAAAGTGTGTGTACTTACACAATATCAGATCGATCTGTTGAACGGTCATATCAGTTTCATACGTTTGAAAGTTTCTGCTCTGACTACCTTGGAACTATAAAGAGTCGAAGTAGCCGTGATCAACATTTTTGAGTAATTTGACAGCCAACACGCAAAATGTCCGTAAAATGTCAATAACTTTTGTATCTAAACACAGATAAGTCTGAAAATTGTCAAAAATACAGATAATGTTGGTCCCAATGACCATGCAAAGTTTTAAGTTGATCGGTCAAACGGTTCTAGTTTAAATTTCAAAAATCATATGACAGATTTTTTTAAATTTTAACCAATTGGAGGATTTGGCTGAAACTTTGGAAGATTGGGAACAATGTTGGTCGTAATGACTTGTCAAAATTTCAAATTGATCGGAACAACCAATCGAAAGATAATTTTTTTAAAATTTGAACCAATCACATGATCCCGTTCAAAAACGATCCCAGGGACCGCATAGATTACGTTAGTATATGTGCAAAATTTCAGATCGATTGGTTGTGCCGTTTGACCTGGGCTGTGAACACAAAAAAAACAAAAAAAAACACACAGAGAAAGTGCCATAAGAGTACCGTGGTGACGCTCGCTACGCTCGCTCAATTAAAGACAGGGGTAGAAGGAAAGGGGGAAGTGAGTGGACAAGTGTTTCTTGAGAATTTTCTTCACACTAAGTAGTAGAACTTTAGGTTAAGAACACTAACAACAAACACACAGTCCAAGCTCACTCTACTAAACAATGCCACACACCAGAGCACATTATCACCTCTGGTATGACCTCAAGGTGGAGAATAATTGTATTTTACACCTTGAGTTTGTACCACCGGTGATAATGTAGTGGCATTGTTTAGTAGAGTGAGCTTGGACTGTGTCCTACTCCTTGAGTATGTACCACCGGTGATAATGTAGTGGCATTGCTTAGTAGAGTGAGCTTGGACTGTGTCTTACTCCTTGAGTTTGTACCACCGGTGATAATGTAGTGGCATTGTTTAGTAGAGTGAGCTTGGACTGTGTCTTACTCCTTGAGTATGTACCACCGGTGATAATGTAGTGGCATTGTTTAGTAGAGTGAGCTTGGACTGTGTCTTACTCCTTGAGTTTGTACCACCGGTGATAATGTAGTGGCATTGTTTAGTAGAGTGAGCTTGAACTGTGTCTTACTCCTTGAGTTTGTACCACCGGTGATAATGTAGTGGCATTGTTTAGTAGAGTGAGCTTGGACTGTGTCTTACTCCTTGAGTATGTACCACCGGTGATAATGTAGTGGCATTGTTTAGTAGAGTGAGCTTGGACTGTGTCTTACTCCTTGAGTTTGTACCACCGGTGATAATGTAGTGGCATTGTTTAGTAGAGTGAGCTTGGACTGTGTCTTACTCCTTGAGTTTGTACCACCGGTGATAATGTAGTGGCATTGTTTAGTAGAGTGAGCTTGGACTGTGTCTTACTCCTTGAGTTTGTACCACCGGTGATAATGTAGTGGCATTGTTTAGTAGAGTGAGCTTGGACTGTGTCTTACTCCTTGAGTTTGTACCACCGGTGATAATGTAGTGGCATTGTTTAGTAGAGTGAGCTTGGACTGTGTCTTACTCCTTGAGTTTGTACCACCGGTGATAATGTAGTGGCATTGTTTAGTAGAGTGAGCTTGAACTGTGTCTTACTCCTTGAGTTTGTACCACCGGTGATAATGTAGTGGCATTGTTTAGTAGAGTGAGCTTGGACTGTGTCTTACTCCTTGAGTTTGTACCACCGGTGATAATGTAGTGGCATTGTTTAGTAGTGAGCTTGAACTGTGTCTTACTCCTTGAGTTTGTACCACCGGTGATAATGTAGTGGCATTGTTTAGTAGAGTGAGCTTGGACTGTGTCTTACTCCTCGAGTTTGTACCACCGGTGATAATGTAGTGGCATTGTTTAGTAGAGTGAGCTTGGACTGTGTCTTACTCCTTGAGTTTGTACCACCGGTGATAATGTAGTGGCATTGTTTAGTAGAGTGAGCTTGGACTGTGTCTTACTCCTTGAGTTTGTACCACCGGTGATAATGTAGTGGCATTGTTTAGTAGAGTGAGCTTGGACTGTGTCTTACTCCTTGAGTTTGTACCACCGGTGATAATGTAGTGGCATTGTTTAGTAGAGTGAGCTTGGACTGTGTCTTACTCCTTGATTATTCAAAATGAAGTTATAGTGAAGTAAAACTCAATACACTTGGAAGAATCGGTCGCAACTTAATCGCCTCTAAACAAGACGTAGACACTCACTTGTTATCCGATATACTAATTTGTGTCTTAATATTTCTGGGACTGAGCTGGCCGTTGAAGTTGTTGTTGAGGTTCCTTCTGTTGGACATGAAGGGCGACATGTCAAGGTGCTCTGGGAACGCGATGAACGTAGATATCTTCTTGTGCAGCCGGCTGGAGTGCTCGAAGCGCTTGAGATGGAAGCTGGCGACGACCGGCAGCTTCTTCATGGTCAGCTGCTTGGTGGACTCCTGGTAGCTCTGACAGTTGGCGCACTTGATCTTGGCCGACGAGCCCAGATGCTCGGCGCGCGTGAACCGCTCCAGGCAGTCGATGAGCGACGTGGGTTCGTGGCTGGGCCGGGCCAGGTCCGTCATCGGGCCGCTTCCGGTCAGCGGAGCCGCTCCCAGGTCCAGCGAGATGTCCCAGAACGGATCGATAGTCGTCGAGACGCCTCTGTGAATGGCGGGCTTTCGTGAATATCAATTCAATGCAAGAGTAAATGACGCTCACAGCGATCCATTCCATTTAAAAAAGGGACTAGGAATTGCAGCACTCTACCACCAGACATCATCACTACCAGCGTCACAATACCAGCTCGCTATTGGTTGGAGACGGGAAACAAATTCAAAGGAGGCAACGGAAAAGCCAGATCTACCAACTTAGCTGAAAAAATACTAACATGTTACAACAGATCTAAATTTGGTTATACTAATTTTTAAACGTACTAAACCCAGGCTTTTAAATAGATGATTTTATGGCAACAAGTGATTAACTAGGAAAACGCTCAGTGTAACGCGTTGATGAGCGAGCACAGAACATGCAACATCCCCATAGTAACGATGCACGACACGGCACAAGACGATTTTCTCTGCAATTTTTCAATCTCCATAATACTCTGGATGAATAACAGATCCATTGTGTCGTGAAGTCTTACCTACATACCTTCTCCAGAAATCTCTTGTGACATCCCATACTAAACTCGTAAAATTACAATTAATACTTGACTGATTGGGCTTACAATATGTAAAATTTAATATTAAGTTGGTCTTGATCACCATGCAAAATTTGAACTTAATGTGAACATTTGTATTGTCGACCAATCAGAAGACATTATTTAAACTTAAACCAATTAGAGGATTTGGCCTTCGTACTGCATCCGATTTTATGCGCTAGCTCAAAAATGCTTTCATTTTACTGTACATTGTGGATAGCTTGGCTGCTCTACAAGCTTTGCCTTGGAACAGAAGCTTAAAGAAGGCAGGGATGACAATTTAGTATTCAAACAAATAAGCGATACGTGATGGAGCCACTTCTGGCAGGAAAAGTTTTAGATGCACTTTTTTGTTTTGATGTTCGTGTTTCCACAAGGCAGTGGAAAAGGAGAAACAAATGAAATGTAGATTTAGTTACAAGTTTACTTTTTCAGCCATAACAAACAACTAAAGCAAATTTTATGTAATTTATTTACATAAATAAACCCTTTACAACCGCCATTATCGTAGTACCAAAGAATCCACCAGAGGTCAGTCGTGTTCCTTATTTTCTCGAATACACATTTCAAGATTATGGAATAAAATGACCTTAAAATGACAAAACTTTTGAAAATAACGACAGATTAGACTGAAAATTGGCAAACATACCTAAAATGTTGGTACCAATGACCACGCGAAGTTTTAAGTTGATCGGTCAATCTGTTCTAGTTTAAATGTAAAAAATCACATGAAAAATGGTTTTAAATTTGAACCAATAGGAGGATTTGGCTGAAACTTTTTATGATTGGGTACAATGTTGGTTGCAATGTTTTTGCTAAATTTCAAATTGATCGAAGCAACCAATCGAAAGATAATTTTTTTTAAATTTGAACCAATCTTGGGAGCCCATTCAAAAACGATCCCAGGGACCGCATAGAGTACGTAAGTATGTGTACAAAATTTCAGATCGATTGCTTGAGCGGTTTGACCTGGGCTGTGACCACAAAAAAACAAACAAACAAACAAACAAACAAACACACAGAGAAAGTGCCATAAGAGTACCGTGGTGTCGCTACGCTCGCTCTGTTTTACATATTGTTAGCCGAATCAGTTAAGTATTAATTGTAATTTTACGAGTTTAGTATAGGATGTCACAAGATATTTCTGGAGAAGGTATGTAGGTAAGACTTCACGACACAATGGATCTATTATTCATCCAGAGTATTATGGAGATTGAAAAATTGCAGAGAAAATCGTCTTGTGCCGTGTCGTGCATCGTTACTATGGGGATGTTGCATGTTCTGTGCTCGCTCATCAACGCGTTACACTGAGCGTCTTCCTAGTTTATTTTATGGCTGATTTTAAGATGAAGTGGTTGTTCCAACACTTGAGTGATAATCAGTCACCAAAGCAGAGCCACCGAGATAATTTGTTAAATCGCCTATTTTAACCCATTGGCTTCTGATTTTTCAAGAAATGAAAGGGGCTAGCAATGGGATTTAATTTCAAGGTATCCCTATGAATCACAAAAATTACATTAACTTTCCTAATCCTTAAATGAATTACTTTCCTTTGGACATGACACAAACTTTATTTTTTATTATAAATTGCACAATATTTCGGCCACTGCCTGCGGCCTTCTTCAAGTGTATGTAATCCTGATCCTGATCCTGGATACTTTTTCACGATTTTTTAAAATAAAGGACAGGTAGAATAAACATTTGTACAAACTACAAATTAATAATTTGCTTGTGCGATTTTAGAAGTTCCACTATAATTAGTAGGCCTTGAAACAAAAAGGTAAACAAATAGCAACCAAAAAAATGCGTGTGTTGTCACAGCAACCAAACAATATATGATTTTCTGTCAATTTCTGATCCAACCAACTTGAATTATTACTAGGAAAACGCTCAGAATAACGCGTTGATGAGCGAGCACGGGTACGTGCAAATTCTCCAACAGGAAATGCGTACACAACACACATAAAACATATACATCCATATTGAATTGAAATATGAGCCACTCAATCAAAATAAAAGTATAATAATATGCTTTTCATCGAAACTTGAAAATGGCATCTAAGCACCCTGGTATACGTAAAGCAAATCAGATTCAATTCAATTGGCACTGGAAAACATTCATTTCGATACTGCATCTGACAGAATATTAAAAACGTCAATAAGTTCATAAGTTCTTAACTGATTAGGATGAAAAATTTAAAAAAAAAGAGACAATGTTGGTCTTACTGACCATGCAAAATATGAGTTTGATCACATTTATCGAAGACCATTTTAATTTTTCAACCGATCAGGAGATGTTTATTTAAATTTTAACCAATCAATGGATTTCAAAAAAATTAGGGTCTGCAACAATCAGAAATGTTGCGTACATGTGTGCAAAATTTCAGCTCGATCAAAGAAAAACTCTGACCTGTATACCCTCAGACATAGAAAAAAAAAAAAAACAGAGGTCCGTGCCAAAAGAGCCAAAAGGAGATGCTCGCTTCGCTCGCTCAATCACTATCACTTTCCGAATAATTACTCTATTAAAGTCATCGGCTCACTCCACTAATAATTGATTTATGACAATTTATAGCCAACAATATTTCAGGACGCCATTTTTCTCCTGTTTAGAAACAGTGTGAAATAAGTTTCAGAGCAAATATCACTACCAACTCAATATAAAATAAGACAAATGTGTTCAGAATGGTTCCTTAAGATTTAAGAATCAATATGCATACGCCATCTGTGACCATAACTTGGTACTATTAGTGTAAGATGGGATTGTCCATCCGGCGAGCTCAACTCCACAATCCACAGGCTCAGCTGGCCACTTAGTAGAATATGGCGAGTTGTGTTCGTCAAAATAAGCCAATGGAATGGTAGTGGTATCATGAACTATGCCATCTGTGGGAGATTATATGAACTTCTTGGAATTCCATTCCCTTTGTGAAATGGAATAAATGGTAGTCAATTGATGAAGAAAGAGGAAAATGCAACCAGGTGACATTTTCTACAAATGGAGAAATGTAGTTTCTCATATTTCCTCGTTGTTGGTACACATTATTCAGGACGCTGTTAAACAATACTGGAGTTTATAACAAATGGGTCTATGGGTTTTGAATATCATTTGGACTCACTTGCACGCCTGACAGACGACGTCCGACTGCAGACCGCCGGTGAAGATCTGGTCGATGATGCAGTTGCAGTGGTGCGGGTTGGAGCTTGTGACGTCCTGCGCGCCTCCCTTGCAGTGCCGGTGCAGCACGTCCAGCGCCGCGATGAAGAACTCATGGGCGTCCTGCTGCTCGTACCCCGCCAGGTGGCGCGCGTGCGTCCAGATCAAGTGCAGCAGGCGGTGCAGCGCCAGCGGGGCCTGCTCGCCCGAGTAGAACTGCAACAAACACACTCGGTCACGTCACGAGGTGGCGCGTGCGTCCAGATCAGGTGCAGCAGGCGGTGCAGCGCCAGCGGGGCCTGCTCGCCCGAGTAGAACTGCAACAAACACACTCGGTCACGTCACGAGGTGGCGCGTGCGTCCAGATCAAGTGCAAAGCAAATCCACTAGCAATGAGACTTTGTCATAAGCTTTAAATTATATACCTACAGATTACAATTCCGCGAGCAATCGAAATATACTGTATTGTAGAATCAGGACCCTGGGCAGTGTACCGTATTCAGCAGTTTGATTGTTGATGAGTTGACTGACAAATCATCTTGAAAGTGGTGCACAGGGGAGAACCAATAAGTAATCAAGTAAGCAAAGAAAAGATGAATTGAAAATGAGTAAAAACTAAAAATGCTGGTACAATATGAAAAAGTCCACTAAAATGTCAATAGGGCCTTTAGAATGTGAAAAAGGGCCCAAACCGACAGGGTCCCAGAATGCATCCCTTGCCAGTCTGTCAATGGTTTCAATGTTTACTAAAATACAACCCCTAATGTGGCAGAGGAATATTTCAGCAAGACAGTTACCTATTTGGAATATCCCAGATGCTGAGTAACTTCTACAGAACTTCAAACCGTCTTCCAATCCATCGAGCAACAAATACATCTGAGCAACATTAGAAATACACTTGAATTGTTATCAAAGCAAAACAATATCATTCTACTGCAACGCCAAGGTGGGACAAACAATTCCTGCAAATATGCAATACGTGATGGAACCACTTCTGGCAAGATGGCTACTATCAGTAGGTACGCAGATTAATTTATTTGCTTTTACATTTCGTGTTTCCAAATGCAGTGAGGAAGGAGAAACAATTAAAATTGAATTTTAGTTATAAATTTACTTTCTTAGCTACAAAACTACAAAACAAAATAAAACTATAGCAAATATTTCTATTTATATGTAAATGCACCCTTGATAGCCACCATTTACCTAGTACAGTGGAACCTCCTTAGTAGTTAGTACGTATCTCCATAATACGTTTTTCACCCTACTACGTTTTTTCAAAGGTCCCACAACCCATAAGAACACTTGTTAAATTGTTTCTATAGGTAGGTACGTTTTTCACTTTAGTACGTTTTTTATCCTGGTCCCTCCAAAACCGTACAAAAGAGGTTCCACTGTACCACAATAGCCACCAGAGTGCAGTCAAGTTCCTTGTTTTCTTGAATTGTTTAGTTTTAGTCCTAGATTGAGTGAATACCTCCTGGAAGAGCCTAGAGACCTCGCAGACTAGACAGCATCCCGGCTGATCCTCGAACTGACATCTGTGTTGATCTGCGAGGAAGAAGTCCCTGAGCAGCGGCGTGTGAATGAGCGCCTGCACGATGCAGTTCATGAAGCACGTGTTGCCGAGGTTGATGAGCCCGCGCATGCCCAGCGTGGAGTTCTCCGTCATCTTCCGTCGGTACTTGTGCTGGAGGAGCAACTCCCCCTCCAGCGCGATGTCCTCCCACAGCGTATACATGCCCTGGTTCGAGCACGTCAACTTGGAGTTGGCGTTCGCAGACGCGATGCAGAGCAGCTCCCGGTCGTACACGTAGTCGTTGCATTGGAAGCACAGGATGTTCCCGTACTCGAGATCCATGGCTGAGGAGCAAGCAGACATTAGCCAAGCCTCAGGACAACATTCCACTAACACAGGGCTACAGCAGGGATAGTTGCTGCATGGTGACAATGTTCATTCTAATATCTAAAACCTTTTTAAACATTTAAGCTACATTTTTGTCCGATTTTGGATCGGTCCAGAGTGGTGTTAGCGTAAAAAATCATTAGGTTCAAGGGTCCAGAATGCAGTGTTTAATTTTCCCTGTTTTGTAGTTAGTACCAGCCTCATGCTCAAAACTAGTGCATACCGGACGCAACTAGTTTTAAGCATGAGGCTGTACATAGGTAATTGTTATTCTTCGCAATGCCCTTCTTCTATCACCAGATTGTTGTCCAAATATAGCAGAAACCTATGAGGCTATGCTCCGCTGTGTTATTGTCAGACTTCAACTTTCATTTACTCGATTGCCAGGCTGCAAAGTGCAGTGTTCCTTTTGAAAATGAACTAGTGCTGGTTCAAGTTCATTCGTCAAGGAGCCTGAACTATTGCTAGGTCCTTTTCAAGGTATTGTAGGTACCTAGGTAGATATTGGGAACATTATAAACAGTAGATGACAACTGATAAACTGGTATGAGTTGCTTTTAGATTTCACCTGGGACAGTCTGACTGTTTACAGCCTTCTATAGGTACTAACTTAGCTGAGCATTGATTTACAAAGTAGAATTATGGCTTAAAAGATGTGGAACTTGTTCGAAATCAAAGAAGTACTTAAGAAAAGAACGGGACTATTTTCACCGTGTGGTGAGAATAGCGTCAAGTGCTATTATCACCGTGTGGTGGAAATAGCGTCAGGTGCTATTATCACCGTGTGGTTAAAATATCCAACTGCTATTTTCAAAGTATTTACCATCTAGAATCTTATGGCATTATTATAATCAGATCAAATATTACACACGCAAAATGTAAGCACTGTATCACAGATTGTTATAAACACACTAAATACAAAATACAATACAAATACATCAGTTAATCACAGACTTATATCTCATTTTATAGATTGTCCTAAATATTTTTGTAATAAAATGTAAATCAATCGAAGATTGTTTGAATCTCAGGAATTTGAACGACAAAAAGTACACACATAGTTAGACAAGTCACCAGTTAAGCAAACACTGTGAAACCATCGATCACAATTGGCATCACAATCTACCCAATCTATTAGTTTGCCTTGCATTTGTGACTTCAAGGGCCTCATACATACGTAACAAATCTCACTGTTTATGGTAACTTTCTTTTTAGAGGTAATGTCATTCTTTTTATAGCTATTGTCACACTTTTCAACATTTTTTAATATGTTTTTTAGTTTGACTTTATTTTTCAATAATCATGAAAAACCTTTTTAAAGACTTCAATTCTACTTCAATAAACATGTGACAAGCGCCATATTGTGTCTGTCCAATCTATGGTCCAATCAAGAGGGAGGGATGGGATCCAACCGCTTGACTTGACAAGTTAACAAATCAAGATGGACGACCTGATGGCCCGTGACAATTATTGCGTGTGTAATATTTGATCTGATTATAATAATGCCATAAGATTCTAGATGGTAAATACTTTGAAAATAGCAGTTGGATATTTAACCACACGGTGATAATAGCACCTGACGCTATTTCCACCACACGGTGATAATAGCACTTGACGCTATTCTCACCACACGGTGAAAATAGCCACTCCGCTACCTACTAGATACCTACCTAGAACTTAGATAGAGATAGTAGTTTCTTGGATACTAAATGAGTCACTAAACAGACTCTTCCTTTCCCCCAAACACTGACTAAAGAGTAAAACAGGTAGAACAAGACTTCGTTGTGAATTCGTGACACTATGTTGGCGCGATTAACCGAGCATCCAACATGTCATCACAAATTCACGTTGCCATGGAGTTGCGACAAGAAATCACGTTCACGGAAAACAAGCTAGGTAGCGACACTTGTCATTCACAGAGCGAGTCTCACCTAAGAAGTGTTTCTTGGCTTGAGCATGATCCTGCAGATGGCCGTGGTCATAACAACCGAAGAAGATGCAGTGAAGACAAGAATGCAGCTGGTTGCCAAGCTCGTGGCAAGTGTGACATTTCAGTGCAGCAGTCTGTAACATGAGTTAGGTTAAAACCCATCTTTCACACACTTTCAGCTGTCAAATGAAACCTGTTGTACCTACATGGTTGTACTTCTCTCACAAATAACTGATTTGACTAGACGCTACGTGCCTCATCCGTCAGTGAATGAACAAGGTACCTTCATAAATGTTGAATGCTTAAAAAATTATGTTTTTTTTTCAATCTGTAAAACTTACTTTTCTCTCCAAAGTATCCACAGTAGGAGGTGTTGCTATAAAAAATGAGTACAGAAGTCGGTAAGGATGAACTCCCTTCGCCGCTTTGAAGTTATTTAAATGAATGCAGCCATGGTCATTCATTTCAAGTTAAATGAAATGACAGCTCCAGATATTGCAGTCTTTTTGTTTACATGCGGTGCAGTGGCCAGGGATGTCCTCCTGCCTTTTCAACACTGCTCGCTCGCTCGCTCAGCCGGTGACGGCGATGGCCTCATCCCCTCCCCGCGGCTGCGCATCAAGCAATTCTGTCGATGAACTCGCAGAACGCGTTCTCATTGGTTCAGCACTTGAGGCGAACACGTTTTCAGAAGTGACGTCATGCGCTATCTAGTGTCGACATTGAGAAGGGAGTTTACAGTGACGGAAGTTTAGTCGGCAAAGTAGTCACGTCTTGGCGCGTAAATTTCAAGCACCACCGCCGTCAAGAACGCAATATAACTAATAAAACGATATTTATAACGCGTTGTTAAAGGAGCCTCCATATTGCTTGCGAATTAATATGCCTATCTAAAAGACGACCTTTAAATTTATTTGAATTATTTTGACAAA
The DNA here is from genome assembly GCA_934045905.1 of Leuctra nigra. NCBI lineage: Eukaryota > Metazoa > Arthropoda > Insecta > Plecoptera > Leuctridae > Leuctra > Leuctra nigra. The sequence goes on from OW203765.1 coordinate 4,280,752, forward strand.
TATTTCACAACATTTGGGAAGTTTGACGACTGAGAGATTTTATTCCAGTAGATTTGTAAAATTCAAATCGAAATATAACGACAAACATCGTTATCACCTAAAAATTTTTATTCATGAAAATGAAAATCAAATTGAATTTGACAGTGACTCTGACTTCTCTATTGCACAGATTTGACATTTGCAAAACTATCCAGATCTGGTTCAATGACTAAGTTTGTGCGCAAAATTTCATATCTATATTGATGTTGATGGCCTTTCTCCATTCTTTCTGGCATTACTCCACAGGCTCTTCCACAAAAAAACCTTCTCTTTTGCCTTTCTTCGTTCCTCTTCGACTACTCCCATGCTTCCGCGACCCTAAGATTTTTATAATTTTAAAAGAAAGTTTTGACTTCGTCCATTTTTTTATGTCACTGCTTTTCAGCGCTGAATGGTAAGATTCCTTATATTTTTTGAAGAGACTTGGCTGGTATTTATATACGAAGTGTATTTTTCAGATGGGGCATATTCTCGAAAAGTTATAACGTCATAACTCCCAAGTTATGATTCATAAGGAGGTTTATCCTATCTCTCACCATGTTAATATTAGACTTTTTTATGATTCAGAACTTATTACGTGATAACTTTTTCGAGAATAATCCTCCAGCTGTTCTTGTTTATGAGCTAATATTTTAATTATCTAGTTAGCTCTGCATTTCAAAAAAAATCATATTCAGTACCTACCGTCACGATTCATGGATCATATTATAGCTTAGTTCACACTTAGTAGTATGAATGTGATGTCCATGAATCTCGGTACCATGATCCTCATATCTATTAGTGTTTTTCAACAATATTGATCATAACATTAATAGATGAGGATCACGGTGCTGCATGAAATTTTTTGAAAAGAAGAGCTACCTAGATAATTTAAGGAGGGATCTCCGAATTTCACTTATGTATAGAAATCGTTCAAATTTCGCATATAAATAGATTTTTATGTTCTGCATCATAATATGGCGAGAAAAAGAGGTCAACGTGAACTAATTTTCGAGATATACCGCTTCAAAGTTACAGTTTTTTTTCTCAGTTTAACATCGCGACCATACGGATAAAGTCATGCTGATATTTTTTAAAGCGTATTTGGCTGCTTTCCCACCTATAGATTTTTTTGAAAAACTACTATAGCGTGTATCAGATGCAATATTTTATTATTGATTTTGATTGATTAATAGGGTTTAACGGCGCGTCAACGACGAGGTTATATTGCGCACATTAATTATTTTACTTCAACTTTGTTGAATTAAGTGGAGGACATTGGGAGGGGGTTGACCTAACGGGCCCGATCCGGGGGAGTCCGGCACTGGTGGGAAGGCCAGGCCGGAATGGGGACGGACCGGGGGGTGTGAGGATTCGGGCCAGCGGAACCCGATTTCAGGGGGATCACCATCTCGAGGGGGATGGCCGGCCCGATGGGGACCGCAAATTCAAGGGAGGACATGGTTAGGCCAACCCTGGCTGCTCTTTGTCTGGACCTCACCACTGACCTGTCCGGCATGGGTAACCCTTACACATGAGCATATGCTCGCCGGCGTAGCTGCAATGGATCGTTGGCCAACACAAACCCCACCACCGCGATAAGGTGGCAGCCGTCGGTGGGGAATATTTTATTATAACATTTTTAAATGTATACCTTCGTGGACGTTTTACCGAGCTATGAGGGTTTAAATGCTTTATTTTTACTTCTTTCCATCTGAAAAGTGCAGTTTTACATGTAAAATTGTGTTGCCATGGTAACACGGCCTTCTAGAAATTAGAAATTCTTTGCAAATTTGTAGAAATTTCCAGAAGACCGTGATTATATCACTCATCCCTCCTTAAAATGTGGTCTATTGTCTAAGATCATCTCTGTTGGAAATATGGAGATAGGACATGAGAACACTAACAGCGGTTTGCGTTTGCTTGAGCAAGAGGAGAATTACAAAATCAATTACTATAATGATCAAGTAGTATAGCTGCTTTCTTTACAAACGCATCTCTTGTTGGCAACTAAAATTTACAATCGGCAAATTGAAAGACAAAAAAATTGAAAGACACAAAAGGCATATTATTAGTGATTTTCATAATGAAATTTGCTTTTAGAATTGTAGAATTTTGTATGAAATATCAAATCTTTATTTTCACATAAAATTTATACAGACTTTATCTTCCTATACGGTAGTACTAGATAATATGTGCTGGAGTCCATTTTATTGGTTCTTGCAGTGAGGTCAAAAAAAAACTAGTATGACTTTATTCGTAGTGATGACAAGTCAATGAATCAGCCAGAGTTGGATTGTTAAATGCCTTCATTTAGATTTGAATGGCAAAGATATTTTTCAAATGCATTTTATAGTCGTAAAGGAAAAGGATTAATTCAACATTTGCTCGGACCCTGCTGGGTGTTTTCAATAGGTACTAATAAATGAATTATTATTTTATTTCAAACGTGTTTCACAGCAGCAGCATAATCAGAATCGACTGTACTCGATGTTGTACAAAAACAAAAACTTGTAAAAAAAACTGCCAAGCACCTTCCCACTTAAAACAATTGAGATCTAAATGAAGGGCCAAGCAATAATATATTGTTTAAACATTTTCGCACTTAAAATTCGTGAAATCATTTCGCCCAGTTACTGCCGCCAAGCACAACACTAAAAACCTAATGTTGTGTCCAAATTTGAAGAATACAATCTAAGTGAACCATCATTGTAAATTTAACAAAATTATAAAAATTAAAAACGACTTCAAAATAAATTTAAAATTGAAATTAAAAAAATTAAAAATAAAGCTAGGCGCATTGTGTCAAGAAGAAGGCAACATAAGAAAGAAGATGACGATAAAGGAGCCGAAGAAAGACAGAAAGTAGGAAGAAGATAGAGGAAGTCTACAATATGGTCGGTGCAAATTCAATGCGCCAAGCTTTATTTTTAATTTTTTTAATTTCAATTTTAAATTTATTTTGAAGTCGTTTTTAATTTTTATAATTTTGTTAAATTTACAATGATGGTTCACTTAGATTGTATTCTTCAAATTTGGACACAACATTAGGTTTTTAGTGTTGTGCTTGGCGGCAGTAACTGGGCGAAATGATTTCACGAATTTTAAGTGCGAAAATGTTTAAACAATATATTATTGCTTGGCCCTTCATTTAGATCTCAATTGTTTTAAGTGGGAAGGTGCTTGGCAGTTTTTTTTACAAGTTTTTGTTTTTGTACAACATGTCATATGGGGTATAAGTTTATAGCAGCTTTCACTGATCATTAAGTGTTACCTATCATTACAGTTAACGCCAACAACGTCACTTCTTGTCTAAAGTTTTCTGTTTTTATTTCAATAGTTCCGAAGTTAGTATAACGAAAGGGTCCATTTCTTTTGGTTGAATTTGAGTTATATCAAATTATAATTTGTTAAAAGTTCACAGCTTTGAGTCATGTGAATAACGTAAATTGTAGGTGTATTGTTCCGGTGTAAACCGGAATTTGTGCGTTCATCTCGTAAAACGCGTATTTGTCGCCACTAGGTAAACTGAAAGGTACACGAAAGATTATTGCAAATGCGTTTCTTCATTTTTAAATTCTCCCATGTTCACTCTTTTATGTCAAAGTTCCGAAGTATAAACTCAATTGGTAAAGCGTGCAGGCTTACAGATGTTTACAACACATTTTAAATAAAATCCGGATGGTTTTTGGAAGGCAATGTAAATTAAAAGGAACTTAGTTAAGATTAACTAGCTGAGCCACCTGGTGTTTATAGTGCTGGTGGGAAGGAGTATGACGGGTGATGAAATTTACGCTACCCGCCTTACTCGCCTATGTACACGGATAGCATGGGCCGGCCTATACCTGGCATCTCCACCTCTCTGCCTCTCCCTGTCAGGTCAACTTAATGTTTACATTTGTTTGTTCATGGTAAATACGATCGATGTCCATTTAGTATTGTTGTCTTCTTCTATAGGTACTTGTAAACAGTTATCGAGCTTGCATTTTAATTAGTCCACTGATCTTATTTAGTGATTATTATATTGTTTTGTGATGTTGCTGTGGAAGATAATATTTTCATATTTTCAAACCAGGAAACAACTTCGTGCTATTGCCTAGATACTTGAAGAATATTATTGTATTGCCGATGTAAACAAGCCAGACCACTTTCGTATATAACGTTCGCATCAAAACCAATGTTTATTTTATTAGTGTCAGATTAGGAGGAACATCAGTTTCAGTTTCATTTATTTCCATTAAACAATGTCACTTGATGAGACTTTGACTCACAGTTTGGAAATAAATCATGACAATTTAAAAGCGTTTTATTATTCTAACTTTTTAACGTAAGCATTGTTGGATGATGAAATGAAATTTAAATCTCTCATACCCACAGATTTCCATTAATTATCATGGACCATTTAGTGTAGTTTCTTGTTTATTGTAACCGAGCTTCTAAGATTGACAGATTACAACATCTGAAATAATGAAATAATTTTTACTAAGTTGTAAACACCTAATAAACCTAGTAATGGAGCCATTTTGTGTGGTTTCTTGTTTCGTATCTGAACCATCAAGATCGACAAATTTGCATAATTAAATAATTAAATTTATTTTAGAAACTTAAAGTTGTGATCACGTAATGGATGCACGTAATGGAGCCTTTTTGTGTGGTTTCTTGTTTCGTGTTGTTCTTGTTTCTTGTTGAGCCACCAATATTGACAAATTAACTCTATTTTAAATAATATATAAGTGTGACAAATGAAAAGTTGTAAACACGTAATACACTGAATATTAGTAATGGAGCCTTTACTGAATTTTACTATTTACTAAATTACCTGAATTTTACATAATTAAATAATTCGGATAAATTAAAAGCTGTGACAACCTTATGCACCCAGTAATGGAGCCTTTTTTGTGTGGTTTCTAGTTTAGTAACTGAGCCACCAAGATTCTGTTGATTAGCATGACCACGAATTGTTTTATTGCACAACTTTACGTACAACGTGTACATTGACAATCATTATTAGAGTCCAATGAGTATAATATTAAAAAGAGTTGCTATGTAATCGTTGAATGTATTCGGATTAACATTTTGAATATATACACAAGAAGGTTAAACATTTTTTAAGTAAAGAAAAAGATAAAAAAATAAAACATTTGTTACGGGGATCGAACCCGGCAACGCCGTAATCGAAGTCACTTGCCTCATGTGACCGAGCCAATTCGCCACACTGAAATTAAACCTGTGTAGTATATCAAAGAAGAAAGGTAGAGCGTAAAACGACGTGCGCAATTCCTGTTTCCCTGATATCTTCACTGTTCACGATGGCAACCGGCGTGCCGCGATGGCGATGTTTCTGTCTATTGATGATCTTCACAGCATCCATTGGTAGTCTCATTTATTAAAAATGTACCAGAGCACCAGAGCATTAGTCTCTTAGAGTATTAGGAGCAAAGAGCACCTAATATACCTAGTAATGGAGCCTTTTTGTGTGGTTTATTGTTTCGTAACTGAGCCATCAAGATTGACAAATTAGCATAATTAAAATAATTAAATTAATTTTAGAACCTAATGCACGTAATGGATGCACGTAATGGAGCCTTTTTGTGTGGTTTCTTGTTTCGTGTTGTTCTTGTTTCTTGTTGAGCCACCAATATTGACAAATTAACTCTATTTTAAATAATTAAATAAGTGTGACAAATGAAAAGTTGTAAACACCTAATACTCTGAATATTAGTTATGGAGCCTTCACTGAATTTTACTATTTACTTAATTAACTGAATTTTACATAATTAAATAATTCGGATAAATTAAAAGCTGTGACAACCTTATGCACCCAGTAATGGAACCTTTTTTGTGTGGTTTCTAGTTTAGTAACTGAGCCACCAAGATTCTGTTGATTAGCATGACCACGAATTGTTTTATTGCACAACTTTACGTACAACGTGTACATTGACAATCATTACTAGAGTCCAATGAGTATAATATTAAAAAGAGTAGCTATGTAATCGTTGAATGTATTCGGATTAACATTTTGAATATATACACAAGAAGGTTAAACATTTTTTAAGTAAATAAAAAGATAAAAAATAAAATGTTTGTTACGGGGATCGAACCCGGCAACGCCGTGATCGAAGTCACTTGCCTCATGTGACCGAGCCAATTCGCCACACTGAAATATAAACCTGTGTAGTATATCAAAGAAGAAAGGTGGAGCGTAAAACGACGTGCGCAATTCCTGATTCCCTGATATCTTCAGTGTTCACGATGGCAACTGGCGTGCCGCGATTGCGATGTTTCGGTCTATTGATGATCTTCACAGCATCCCTGGACCTCTCATTTGAATATATATCCATGAAGGTATCATCGCTTATACAAATTAAAAAATAATATATGAAAAAAAAAGTTTTCCGGGATCGGGAATCGAACGTGTTATGCAGATGTCGAAGCCAGCTGCCTTCCTAACATGAGCTATCAGTCCGATGGGAATTAGAGCCGCTGTTTAGTGTATCAAAGAAGAAGGGCGGAACGTAAATATTGATAATTTTCCCACTTCCGGTTAAAATTTATTGATTTTTCTTGAAGTGGAGTGTCTAGCAATACATTGTCTTTATTGTTGCCAAATTTCAAAACTCTCGATGGACCCGTTTGACTTTTAAAATATTTAAAATTTAAAATTGTAATAACTTCACTTCCGGTCAAAATGTTTCAGATTTTCTTTCAAAGGGCACTGCTATAAATATGACTCTATGTCTCTGCCAAATTTCAACTCTCTAGGACAAACCGTTCAACCTGTGGAGAGGGGCAAACAAATTGACCGTGCCTAACTAACTAACTAACTAACTAACATGAAAGTCAATCCTTGCATGTTTGAGGCCCAAAATTCACCCCGAAGGGATGATCGCAGCACTTTGATATTTGGTTAGGTGTTGTCAGGTGGCTAAATATACCCGATAATCATGGTTTTCAACTTTCATTTCTAAATGCTTGCATGCGTACTGACACCCCGAAATCGGGCCCGAAGCGCTTGCAGTATAAGTCTGGTAGTAGCTCGCACGTTGTATTAGAGCGGTGCTTGGCAGCGTCGAGCTAGCGCCCGACTAGATTCTTGTCCAAGCTACAATAATGTCAATTCGAATATTTACGAAATATTGTATGTGTTTATTAGTTACCTTTGACCCTCTTCTGGGGAAATTGGTACATTCATTCATGTTATAATATAATTATTCAATATATTATATGACACTCTTATTTTAGTCTAAGAAATTAAGATCTACATTCAAAACTAATTTCGTGTTTAACAAATTTCTGAATATGACAGACACCATAGACTTGAACAATGGTTTAACTGTTTTTCAACATCACGTCCGTAACTTTTTCACATTAATAAAAAAAATATGAAAATTAGAAGAAATAGATAGAAGAAAAATAGAAGAAATCTAAAAAATTCAGCACTGAAAAGTTGTGATATCAAAAATGGGCCAAGTCAAAACATGATTTTAAAAACCGAAATATATTCGACAAATGCCAAAAATCAAATAAACCTAAATATAAATAATATACCTAAATGTTCTAAAACGACGATGCGCCATTCATTTACGGAAGAAAATTGCTCTTGAACAATACATAAATCTCAACTTTTGTTTTAAAAAATCAGAAAAAGCTATAATTGTGCAAATTATGTTACATACCTGAATCTTGTGAGCTGTGAAACTTGATACTTTTGTGTAGAACATGTTTGAACATAATCAACACTGTTCAAATGATTTATGTGTGTATTGGTAGGGGGGGGGGAGGGGGAGGTAGTGGCGAACTAAATACTTGCATTACCAGACCGAAAGGTACGACGCGACTCCAGCCCTGCGCGTCACGCATTGTAGTCCAGAGTCTAAGCTGCAAAAAGGAGCCTAACCCACCACAAATTGCAACAGAAGGTTTTTTGATCGATTCATAAAAATGCCCTCTATAACATATCAAAAGTTCTCCGAAATTTGATTAGGGTAGGTGGGCCAAAAGGCCAAAATGCCCAATTTGTCAAAAAGTCATTGTTGTCATTAACAAACAATCAAATTATATTCACCTAGTCGAGTAGAATATCAAATGAAAGCTTATGTTTAGTACAAATAATAAAAATATGTATCACTATTATAAAAATTGATACAGAGGTCAAAAGGGGTCAAAAAGTGGTCAAAATCTCATTTCTGAAGTATTCCAGGATAAATGTGATATCTTCATCCCCAATAAAGATAATAACATACTTTCTTACACTAATCGATCCGAAATGAATCTGTTTATCTTGTTTTTGGTGATTCTCCCGAAACGTGCAAATCCTTGTCACAAGCCAAAAAAATGGCTCTATGTTTTGTTTTTTCCCCCATTTTTTGGCATATGATAGTTATTTACTTTGTTAATCTTTCTCATCATCAATATATTCAAAAAATGTATTTGGTCCATTCCTAAATAATCAAAATATACCTTAAAAATCATTACCAAGGCGTGTCACACCACAGGTTTTTAGGACTTTACTATAATTTATTTTCCAAATCTATGCCTTTTTTTTAATTCTGAGATGTGCATTGATGCAAATTCATAAGAGAATAATAATATATTATTGACATAATTTATAATTGAAACGAAGAGGGACATATAGGGTCGTTAAGGGCTGTCACATGGAGTTGGCATAATTACCAAGGCGTCAATTAAATAGGGATTTTTCAGGGGGTAGGTTGGCATTATTGTAAATGACCTTGGTGTAGCAATGTTTAGAAGGCGCCAATCTACTCAGTAAAAATCAACATGGCAGCTTTTTGACAATCATGTTGACTAAAACATACAAAAAGCAAGCAAATTTTCGGAAATATTTTAATTCAAATCATTACTAAGGCGCAAGAATTTTAGGGTTCTGCATGTAATAAAAAAAATCGCCTGCAATGTAATAGCTTCAATGGACATCATAACAAATACCGAGCCTCAAATTGCTGATATCTAAAATGTGCTTGTGATTTTAAAAAAAGGCATGAAATCGTCATTACCACAACTCATCATTACCACAACACACACAATGCACAATGTATACAAGAATATAAATTTGGGGAAACGATCTCGGCTGATATTTTTCCTTTTTGTACATGACTTCAAATACAATTTAAGTTTTTACATTTTTAAATTCGGACAAAAAATTTCAGAATTATTTTCATTTTCATTTTTGCACGTTTCGGGAGAATGACCCTTATAACATATCAAAAGTTCTCCAAAATTCTTAAAACATGAGTGGGCAAATGAATCTGTCAAATAGTTTCAATGGGCGATTATTATTTTTGAGTCCAAAGTCTAAGATTAAACCAATTTCCTAAATCACCACTATTTATAACAAAAGGTTTTTTGATGTTAAACGACACAGAACAATTCCTCCTAAAACATATCAAAAGTTCTCCAAATTTTTATCAGGCTGGTTGGGTCAAATAGCCAAATTTTGCAAAAACTCATTGTTGTCAGTTATCAAATTATCAAATTATATTAACCTAGTCGAGTAGTACATCAAATGAAAGCTTATGATTAGTACAACATATTAAAACAAGTGTGACCATTAAAAAGGTCATCCAAAGGTCATGAGAGGCCAAAACGTGGTAAAATTTTACATAATTAGGTGTCCAAGGACAATTGCCGTTATGTTGTCGTTAAAAAAGTTAATAATATACTTTTTGACACCAATCGATCCAAAATTTAATAGTTTATAACACATAAAAAATTCACCAAAATTCGTTAACCGTAGGTGAGCCAATTAATTTTTAATTCAATTTCAAAATTGCGATATTTTGGTGAAGGAAAAATCGAGAAGAGAAAACTTTTATTTAATAAACAAAACACTGTCATCAGACATGACTGCCACTAGGACACAGTATAGTAAAATAATAAATTGAAATTGAGAATAATAAATGACTAATGGCTAATATTATAACTAATATTGATTATAAAGATGATTACGTAAAATGGAAATGGAGCCCTTCAATGATAAAATGCTAATGTGTGATATAAATGATTTACTAAATTTAAATGCCTTGCAAAAATCCTTAAAAAAACTGGTGATGGTTCCTCTTGCTCCGATGAGCAGTCCAATCACCTCTAACGACGTGGCTCCGTACTTTTCCAGGAAGTACGGGATGGTGGGATTGTAGATGTCTTTCTTCTCTGTGTCTACGTCTTCGCTCTGGCCGGCGTGCGTCTCGAAGCGTATGGTCGGATCCATATCCGACTATATACTATACTATATACTATATACTATTCCATATACTATATATGTATAGTATAAAATAATGTATAATCGTTCTGAATATACATTTACTCTGTTATTTTTACATTAAATGTGGTAGTGTTTGTCTAATTATATTATTTTCTTCATATATAAATGTAAATATTCAAATATTCAGAACGATAACCATAATTTTATACTATACATTCGATTTTTCTTTCAGCAAAATATCACAATTTTGAAATTAAATTAAAAATTAATTGGCTCACCCACGGTTAACAAATTTTGGTGAATTTTTTATATGTTATAAACTATTTAATTTTGGATCGATTGGTGTCAAAAGTATATTATTTACTTTTATTAACGATAACATAATAGCAATTGTTCTTGAACACCTAATAATGTAAAATTTTACCACGTTTTGGCCTCTCATGACCTTTGGATGACTTTTTTAATGGTCATATTTCTTTTAATTTGTTGTACTAATCATAAGCTTTCATTTGATGTACTACTCGACTAGGTTGATATAATTTGAAAATTTGATAACTGACAACAATGAGTTTTTGCAAAATTTGGCTATTTGGCCCAACCAGCATTATCAAAATTTGGAGAACTTTTGATATGTTTTAATGGGAATTGTTCTGTGTCGTTTCACATCAAAAAACCTTTTGTTATAAATAGCGTTGATTTAGGAAATTGGTTTAATTTTAGACTTTGGACTCAAAAATAATAATTGCCCATTGAAACTATTTGACAGATTCATTTGCCCACTCATGTTTTAAGAATTTTGGAGAACTTATGATATGTTATAAACAGATTCATTTCGGATCGATTAGTGTAAGAAAGTATGTTATTATCTTTATTAGGGTTGAAGATATCACATTTATCCTAGAATACTTCAGAAATGAGATTTTGACCCCTTTTTGACCCCTTTTGACCTCTGTATCAACTTTATAATGGTGATACATATTTTTATTATTTGTACTTATCATAAGCTTTCATTTGATATGCTATTCGACTAGGTTGATATAATTTGATTGTTTGATAATGACAACAATGACTTTTTGACAAATTGGGCATTTTGGCCCACCTACCCTAAACAAATTTCGGAGAACTTTTGATATGTTATAGAGGGCATTTTTATGAATCGATTAACATCAAAAAACCTTCTGTTGCCATTACTGATGGGTAAAAGTGCTTAGACTCTGGACTATTGCGTGTGCAGTGGTGTAGTCCCAATATCTTTTTTGGAGGTATACGCTACCATGGGCGTACGCAGGATTTCTGCCAGGGGGGCGGGGCAAGGCAAGGAAAACAATTCTCCTCTGAATAAGGGGAGGGTGGGGGGGGGGAGGGGCGGTCCCCACCCAGCCCCGCAGGGCATTTTTAGGTTTTTGGACACAGTGAAATCAATTTTTAGACGTTATAATATTCAATATATTTTATAATTTGACACTTTGGGGTGGTGAAGGCCATGGCACCACCTTGCCCTGCAGGGCTTTTTTTGGTTTTTTGACACTTTGAAATCCGCTTTTTTTGGATTTTTGACACTTTGAAATCCGCTTTTTTTGGATTTTTGACACTTTGAAATCCGTTTTTTTGAGTTTTTTGCGTACGAAATGAAACCAGATATAAAACACCACAAAAAATTTAAGTATCCTGACATCTTCACTCTTCAGCAAAACTACTTTTTTAGGTGTACGGCGTATACCCTCGACACTGTGCGTGTGCACACTGTGCGTGTGCCATGCAGCTCTGTACTCCATGTGTCTCCAGAACTTCAGGCACAACTATAGGTCTGTTCGTTTTGCTTACTGCAGTTGCAATAGCAGCAGCTCACAGTATGCCCTATAACTCTTGCAGTAGCCTGCTGTACCAACACAAAACGAACGACTTTACAGCAGGATGGCAGTCTGGCCTTTTCCTTTAGACTGATTTGAGCTGACGTCACGATCTCGGCGTGGGTCAGGCCCATCAATGTTAATAAATCAATTGGAAATATATCTCCTTAAATGAGCATTCTGAGCTGGTTTATGCGTAAGGATCAGTATTGCCTATTCACACATATAATTTGTTTAAATATCTTTCTTGCACAACTTGATATAAACTAAGAAAACAATCACCCTAAATGCATGTTGTTGCTGCATCTCACTGGCCTGATGGCCCTACGCCGAGATTTCAAGGTAGGGGGAGGAGCCTATTCCTATTGTATTCAGAGCGGGAAGAATTTGAGGTTATGTTCTGCATTTATAGAATTCTTGTCTAATCCCAATGCATTTTTATATTAATATGTAGTAGTAGTAGTAGTAGTAGTAGTTTATTGTTTGTAGCAGAATTCAGCTAATACAATACTATATTATTCTATTCTATACTATAATAGAGTAATATACAATGAAATTTGATATAATTTACACTTAAAGAATGATAGCAAAAAGAATATCTAATACATTACATTGGAAATACACACTCTATGTTAAGAGTAAACTAGGTATACATGCATTATAAGATGCATACATACAATAGATATCAGTACAGCTTTTAAACTTAAACATTACAGTTGAATAACAGTAGTGTAGGTTTACACAATAAAAATCACATTTCAATATCAACTTACATGGTAATACATAAATGATAAATATAGAAAATAAATAATCAGCAATTTCTGTCCCAAAACGTAGATTCATATGGAGGTGGAATAAGAGCATTTTCTTTTATTAATTTACAACATAGTCTTCTAAATAATTTGGGTTTCTCACTATTCCTTATCTCAATTGGGATCCGATTATATATTTTTATACCTTTACAAAAGATTGAATTATCTGCAAACGAAGATTTATTTCTACAAGTTATAATAGTATTATTCTTTCTAGTATTGTAACAATGCAGTTCTTTAGTTAGTTTGATTCTAGTGCTAAGGTACAGTGGTGAAAATCCCTTCTCAATTTTAAAAATAAACGTCAAGGTATTTAATAATATTCGGTTTTTCACATTCAACCAAGCTAAAGCATTGCACATTTTAAGAATAGATGTATACCTATTGACTCCTAAGATACTCCTCATTGCCTTATTTTGTAATTTTTGAATGGAGTCAATTTCATTCTTATTCATTAAAAATAGTATAGAACTACAATAGTCTATATGAGGTGCAACAATAGCTTGGTACAGAAGTAATTTATATTTTAATTGTAGGCAGCCATTAATTCGTCTAAAAAATCCTACCTTACGAGCCATTTTCTTTATTACATACTGTGCATGGTCTTTAAGATTCAAATTATTGTCAAGTATTACACCTAAGTATTTAAAGTTAGGGACAATTTCTATTGGTTCATTCTCAACATTAATATTAATATTATTCAAAAGATCCTGGTACTTTATTCTATTTCTTTTTGAACATATAATCATAGCTTTCGTTTTATTAACATTAATTTTCATTTTATTATTGCGTAACCATAATTCAACGCTTTTAATATCTGAACTTAAATTTGCCAATATATCATCTATATTAGATCCACTACAGAACATCAAAGCATCATCAGCATAGAGATGCACTACACCATATTTTATACTATTAGGTAGGTCGTTTATATAGATGTTGAACAATAATGGGCCAAGTATTGATCCTTGGGGGACCCCCAGATTATTAGACAAGATTTCCGAGTTCGTCTTGTTAAAATTAACTCTTTGTGAACGGAAGCTAAGATAGCACGATAGCCATTTTAAAACGTTACCTTTAATCCCATATCTTTCAAGTTTACTTATAAGAATTGATCTATCAATAGTTTCAAATGCCCTCTTTAAATCTATAAACACTGATAAAGTAAATTTATTTTCTTCAATATTCTGCTTCCAATTATTTATGATTAATTGTAGAGCAGTCTCACACCCATGATCCTCTCTAAATCCAGATTGGTTTTCATTCACTATATTATTATCATTAAAGAATTTGTCTAATTGGTCCTTAACTATATATTCCAGAACTTTTTCCATAATATGTAATGTATTTATCGGCCTAAAATTCTCTCCATCAATTGGATTAGGTAACTTAGGGACTGGGTAAATAGTAGCTAACTTAAATATAGTGGGAACATTTCCTGTCTCAAAGGACTTGTTTATTATGTTTGTCAAATATTTTATAATAATTGGAGATGCTATCCTTATTATGGACTTATTTATTCCATCTTCCCCAGGGGAAGCAGCTTTTAGTTTACATATTTTATTCTTTACTATTGCTTCATCTACTAATCTAAAATTTTCAAATATATTATCTTGGTGTGGACAAACAAACTCTGCTGTTTGTGTAGAGTTTAAACTTGGCACTATGCTATTAGAAATGTGCACTACACTGTTTATAAAATAGTCATTGAAATGGTTAGCTATTCTGTCATCTCCTTTAATTAACAAATTGTTGAAACATATTTTAGGGACACTATTTAGTTTGTCATTTCCTTTGTACAATCTCTTTAGAATCCTCCACATATCCTTTGGTCTTTTTATGTATTCTTCAATTTTCTTCTCATAAAATTCTCTTTTTTTATTTCGTATCATAGAAACAACTTCATTTCTTTTGATCCTATATTCCATCATTAATTTTGCTGAATTCGGTCCTCTGTGTTTTGCCTGTCTGAATAAATGGTTTCTCTCTTTCATGGTCCTCCTGATATCATTATCAAACCATGAATTATTACTGTGGATATTCTTTATTTTGATTGTTTTAGATTTTATATTTTTATCACTAGCACTGGTCAGGTTTGAGATCAGTTCTTTGACCATTGAATCCAAATCATCACACTTAGTATTATTAACCCAGCTTAGTTGTCTTAGATCTATTCTAAAATTCTCTTCTAATTCTTTATTGCCCAAAAACTGTTTATAGTCTTTAAAAATAATTGTCATAGTATCATCAATTGAGATCCTCTCTTGATTCTCGTTTAACTTAATTTTAAGGATTCTATGATCTGAAATTATATCATCCATAACACTCACATTTATCTTAAAACTGTCTTCAGTCCTAATGATAACATAATCTATTATTGTTCTGCTTATTTTAGTTTCATTACTGTTATTAATTTTGATTGTAGCGATTCTCGTAAAATCTTGGACTATCTGTTTCATACCTTGGGCGGCAATCATGTCTAACATCTTTTTTGAATATGGGGTGTGTTTACTCAAATCTATATTAAAATCTCCTAGAATAAATAATTTGCATTTTATGTTAAATTCAATTAGGTCATCAATATTCTCTGATAACATTGTAATTACATCAGCTTTTTTCATTTTTGGCGAGACGTAAGTAAAACTAAACACTGAATTTTTATTTTCTCCTTCTATGATACGGATACTTAGTGACCACCAAAGTTTGTCTATAACTTTCTTTTGAATAATTCTATATTTTGTGTTATTAAGAATATAAATTAGTACTCCTCCCGTGTGTCGACTTGAAGAGTCGAGTCTGATAGTTTCATACCCATTGATGCTGATTTCATGATCATCAATTTCAGCTGTTAACCGAGTCTCAGTTAATCCTAGCATCAATGGTTTACTATTTACAATCAAGTCCTCGACTTGTTCCTTATTAGCTAATAAGCTCTGTACATTGAAGTATAAGACAGAGAAATTTTCTGTTAGTCAGTATGACTTTAAAACTTTTGGTTTATGAGTCCGTTTGCTCACTCGTAACGGGACTGGCGAAGGTTTGGCAGTGCCTGGGAATCTTTTTGGGATTGCCCCTATAGCCTATAATTATCAGCAACTAGCGCTGGCGACTGACTTATGGCAAATGACAATTGGGCGGCTACTGGAACTGGCTGGAACTCGGGAGACGAGTTCGCACTCGGGCTAACGAGTGACAAGTTCACACTAGGGCTGGTAGGCGACAAGTTATCACCTCGGTCCTCACTTGGGCTAGCAGGTGTCGACATCTCACTTGGGCTGGCAGGCGACGAGTTCCCACTAGTGCTAGCGGGTGACGACATCTCACTTGGGCTGGCAGGCGACAATTTCCCACTAGGGCTAGCGGGTGACGACATCTCACTTGGGCTGACAGGCGACAAGTTCCCACTAGGGCCAGCGGGTGACGGCGTGGTGATAGCTGTAGTGATGTTGTTCGACGTCTTCGATATTGAGGAGGCGTTCTGGGACGGTGTGGTGATAGCTGTAGTGATGTTGTTCGACGTCTTCGATATTGAGGAGGCGCTTTGGGACGTCGTGGTGATAGCTGTAGTAATGTTGTTCAACGTCTTCGATATTGAGGAGGCGCTTTGGGACGGCGTGGTGATAGCTCCTTCATGGATTGTCGTCGCTATAGGTGGCGGGAGCTTGCTCATCTCGATTGCAAATGTCATGCCCAGCATTTTCGACGGTCTTGTGTGGAGGCACACATTGACATTGCACATTGCTGATTGGACAGACTGTTGGTTTCTATTTATCTTATCGAATATAATTGCTACTAATTTTGACTTTCCTCTGTTGTTGAGATGGAATCCATGTCTGGTGTATTCATGACGTCTGAGGGCTTCTGTAGTGATGAATGATATATTTAGAGCTGGATTGGTTGTTTTGTGGGAAGTTATCAGTTCGAACATGTGGCTATTTATTGTGTCGATGAATGAGTTTTTCTTGACGTTGTCATATCTTTGTGGAATGTTCAGGATTGCAATGTGCGGTTTGGGATTTGAATTTATTATATTTGTTATGGTTTCCCTGACTCTGTCTACTGTTCTTGATCCAATATTGTTGGTTCCGCCGATTATTATAACAGTGTCCTTTTCTGACAGGTTGGCCCATTCAGTTTCTTTAGCAATCTCTTCTATTGGTGCATTGGGCTTGCAAACACACTGGACTTATGGTTTTGATTTTAACGATATTAATGTCTGTTGTTCTTTGATGGTTATAAGTGTCTGTAGCTCGGCGCCTAGCCCTCTTCCATGAGAGTCTGATATAATTCTTATTATATCTTGATTTGATTTGCTCTTCTGACGTTGCTTTTTTGGTTTAGTGGTAGTGGGCGTGGTTTTAGTTGCTAAATATGTCATGTCATCATCAGCGAGAGGTACTTCGCTGGACTGTGGCGCTACTTGGCGTGCTGCGGGGTGCACGTGCAACGCTGCAGCGGAATCCCTAGTGGCGCTGGATGATGGCTCTATCTGGTGTTGGTTTAGATATTCATAATGCTGCACGTTATTTCTGATATTTTCAATTAAATTTACAGGATCTGTATGATGTATGTCCGTGTGGAATGATTCTAAGGATTCTAATTTCAATTTTAACATGTTTATTTCCTTTACCAGCATAGTATTTATTGCAGTTTGGCTCGCTTGATTGTTGTGGTCCAGTATGCAGGCTGGACCATGGCTTCCGTGCACGCAGCATTGATGGTGTTCTTGTTCCATTTTATCCTGGTTATCAGAGTTTATAAACACTTATCTATGCAACACGAATATATACTGATACACTCATAATGATTTCATGGTAGGTAATATTAAACTTAAACTTTAAATGTGTCGAAATAGAGAAAAACTGACCACGAAAATATAGGCGCGACTACTGTGCGGCCATCTTGAAATTGTATCATTTCATAACTTATAACTCACCTAAACTCTGAAACAAATACTTATTTCCCTCTTCCTTGGGCGTTTTATCACTATCCATCCATAAGAAACACATTACATTTCAAAACGTCCGCCCTATTTCCGTCTACTGCAAAGTTACTGCAGCTACAGTACCTCCCTACCCAGCTGTAAGAGCAGTCACTGCGCAGCTACTGTCAGTGTCAAATCGAACACAATCGCAGTGACGGAACAGCAAGTTTGATGCAAAACGAACGGATTTGCAGTGAGCAGTAAAGTGCAGTAAGCAAAACGAACAGACCTTATGAGATGATTCCCCGGGTGAAGGGGGGGGGGGGGGAAACCCCAGCTTTAACCCCTCAGGGCGTTTCTTAGAATTTGGACCAGTTAAAAGTGACTGTGGTCGAAAAATCATCAATGCTACAAAATTCATTCACAAGGCGCCTTTATTCAAACTTTAATGTTAATTCTCAAACATACTTCAAAACAGGTGACAGAAACAGTAATACAGAATAATTGTGACTGAAGATTAATCAAGAAGTGGTCCACATCATGCCATAAAGGAAGTAAACGTTCTTAAAAGTGCGTGTTAAAGTGCGTTGTGTAAAAACTTTGATTGAAGATTAAACCAATTCACTCTGAAATGAAGAAAATCACTCAGGCGCTTCAAAAGATTGTTTGTAATACCCAAGCCGAAGGCTATACAATGTCTATGGTAATACTCTGATCCATATCAAACATGTAAGCAATTTGTATCTTCTTTGGAACTGCCGTGTGCAACATATCAATATCACACAAAAAAATGTTTGGTTAGATCAATCAAAATTTGGTTGCATCAACCAAATAGTTTGGTTAATGGGGAGTCAAATAATTTGGTTAGTTTCTTTTGGTTAATTCAATTAAACTGTTTGGTAAACTTAAACCTTGGATTTAGTCAGGTTAACCAAATGATTTGGTTATATTTACAAAATGTTTTGGTAAATGATTTGGTATAGTATTGACCAAATAATTTGATTGGATTTACCATTGACATATACAATGTCTATGGATTTACTAAATGATTTGGTTGGATTTACTAAGTCGTTTGGTTAGATATTAAAAATAAACGATAACTAATTAGGGTTACGTTTTAAATACATTATGAACACATATTTTGATAAGTTATTACAATTGAGATTAGAATCTGAAATTAAACGCAAGTCGGTTAGATGTACTTGACCTGGGATCGAACCCGGGACCCCGTGGGACTCTGCATTAGGAGTTAGGCGCGTTGTCGATGTGGCTGTGCAGGCGGCTATAGGTTTTAGGTGTGATAAAACGTCTATCTCAATGAAGCAAACGAATAGCCATAAGTTACACTGACGTTAATTCGACTGTAAGGTGCAGGTACTATAAAAATCATAAATCAATGACTGACAATTCATACTTAAATTCTTGCTATTCTGAATAATTCATCCATATTTTTTGGAGTATAAATTCCGCATGACGCAAATTATTATTTTACTTGCATACCTTAAATCGCTTTATCCTGGGTATAGGTAAGCTTTTGAATTTTCTCATTGTTGGATTTTCGTAAACTTGGTTCTTCTTTAAACTTGCCTGCCTTTAAAATGTGATAGCCACGGGAACCCGAAATCATTTTTCTTAATAAGCTGAAAAGCAAAACCGGCCGGAAGGGATAGCTTTCCGTGACGTCACATCTAACTCAAAGTACCCCTCCCCCAATGTTTTTCTCTTAGGAAAAACCGGTCAACTTACTTAGCATCTTGTTGCTAATCGTTTTGGTAAGAACAACCAAATCATTTGGTTAAATGTACCAAATGTGGGGAAATATTCCAATATAACCAAAGTTTTGATCAAACTTACCAAAAAAAATCTAACCAAATTATTTGATAAATACAACCAAACTGTTTTGATCAACTCAATCAAACTTTTAAGCCATTTAGTAACGGTAACCAAATTTTGGTTGATTCAATCAAATTTTTTTACCAAATAAACTTACCAAAAGGATTTGGTTGATTCAATCAAATCGTTTTTCTGTGTAGAACCAAACGAAACATCAATTCAAATTGAAATAAACACACGAGAAATGTGGCAAATGTCCAATCCAGAAAATACAAGCCAGCTCGGTGTCTACAATCAATCAAATATTCGATTGATTGTCCAGATGTTTACTCCCAACAGGACAACAAAATTGAATCTGCCATTTTGTATTAGGTATGTTGTATGTTCTAATCAAATGAAATACATTTGAGTCTGTGGATAAGACATTAGGTGGACAGCCATGGCATATCCATTTTCAATTTGCATTTCTTTTTAGAAATTATATACAATAGCCATAGTGAATCAAAGCATTCAAACCTTTATTATACTCACTCGATGAGAAGGAGGAAATACAAATCAAATCACATCCTTTATCTTTAAATGTGTAAGTAGCGAATAGATAAAAACATACTTTATTTTGATGAAAATGTTGTTTCTCAACCTAATTTCTCTGTAGTCACATCTCACTTCTTATTATGAAAAGCAATGCAAGTAATTCGGTATTTTCCCTAATCTCAAATGGGAATTCTTTTCAAATATAAATTAATTGAAAACAAAATACGCCTATTAAAAATATAATGTAGTATCAAATATCGATGAAATATTCCTATACTGAAAATATGCGTTATTTCAGATAACGCATCTGACGTCTAAGGTATGATATTTGACTTGAACGATCTCGAAAATAGGTCAAAGCTGAGCGCTTCAATGATTGTTTTTGCCTTATAGTTTGTAAATTAAATGTAGTAATTTGAAGAGAATTCCCTATCGCGTGAGCCTCGTCCTTGCAATTATCCCACCGTCCCTGCAATGGCGGCGAAGTTCCTTGCTATGTACAGGACTGTGTTGACCCCGTCAATGCTGCCACACACGCGACCTTGACCGCACTCGCCGTTGCACAGGGAGTCGGCAACCTTCAGGGAGCCGGGGACCACGTCGCCACAAGAGCACTGGAAGCCCTTGGTTGCGTTCGTGGCAGAAGCTCGGCTGGGGGTAGAGAAACATCAATAGGTCTGTTCGTTTTGCTTACTGCACTTTACTGCTCACTGCAAATCCGGTTGTTTTTCATCAAACTTGCTGTTCCGTCACTGCGATTGTGTTCGATTTGACACTGACAGTAGCTGCGCAGTGACTGCTCTTACAGCTGGGTAGGGAGGTGATGTAAATGCAGTAATGGCGTTTTCCATTGGGCTGCTCTCGGATCGAGCTGGATTTTGCCTCATGGAATATGACTACCTGCTCCCGGAGCGAGCTGGAGCAGTACGGAGCACCCAATGGAAAACGCCATAACTTTGCAGTAGGCGGCAAAATGGCCCATGTTTGAAATGTAAAATGTGTTTCTTATGGATGGATAGTGAAAAAACGCCTAAGGAGGAGGGAAATGAGTATTTGTTTCAGAGTTTAGTTTAGTTATATGTTATGAAATGATATATATTTATATAAAAATGCATTGGGATTAGACAAGAATTCTATAAATGCAGAACATAACCTCACTTATTTTTACATTCTTCCCGCCAAATTCACAAACCTCCTAACCAATAGGAAAAGGCCAGCCTGCCATCCTGCTGCAAATGCGTTCGTTTTGTGTTGGTACAGCAAGCTACTGCAAGAGTTACCAGGGCCTACTGTAAGCTGCTGCTACTGCAACTGCAGTAAGCAAAACGAACAGACCTAGATAAGATAATTCTTTATTTGACAATGACAATTTTGACAATTTGACAAATGAGTATACAAACATCAAACATCATTGTGCAAAATGGCGGGGTTCGTAAATATTTACGGTCTTCCACCCAAACCATTCTAAAACTAGGGAACTATGAGCTAGAGAGTATAAACTTTATTTAGGTAGCCTAAAATATTCTCTATCATCGCTTTGATGTACAAAACATTTCACATGGAGGCAGGAAGGAATCCAAGTAGTAAATATGAATCATGGAGATTTCTTTGAAGATGTTCGGTTTTGCTTGTAGCTCTTCCGAAACTCTCTGTTTTCATTCCCAATAGACCAGACCCTATCGTAATAAGAAATTATAACTGCGTCACCTCGACGGATAGCTAATAGGCCTCCAATCTGTAGAATGTAAAGCGGGAAGGTATCACTTTTTGAAATTAATCATCATAATTCTTAAGTAAGCTAAGAGCTACAAGTTGTAAACCACCTCGAACAAGGGTTTGGCAACAACTTGGCGAGAATACAAAGGGGATGTGCATAAGGACGTCACGCTTCAAGGGGAGGGGGGGGGGACACAGTAAGGGACACAGTGTGACAGGGAGGGGGTGGGGATGTCTGGAGGCAATTGATATAGTTATTTTCATGACTTTAAATTTCAGTTGATATATCGGCACATTTTACAGTCAAAAATATTCTATTTAAGGGGGAGGGGGTAGATATAGATTTGTTACGTCCTTTCAGGGGGGGGGGGGGCTCTAAAAATGTGACACAGCGTGACAGGCGGGAGGGGGGGGGGTTGTCAAAATATCCCGTTTTTAGCGTGATGTCCTCTATACACAGCCCCAAACGAATCTTATGTTTTACGATATATTGTTAGCTGGGACACACAATTTCTGCGTTTCGGCTGAACTTTAAGCAACTTATTCACATTAATATTACCTGTACTCGACAGCGAAGTAGCCGCGACCTTGGGCGGCGCACGCAGCGCACACCGTGAAGCGTGCTGAGACGGATGTGCCGTACTGAAACTTCACCCTGGAGGGCCACGCGGAGTTGAAGACCGCGGTCTTGTAGCAGCCAACGTATGCGCCGAGACTCGGGTCGGCTGCAGGATAGATTGGCTCAATAAAGATCAGGACTGCACTCTAGTGGTAAAAATGTGGTACTAGATGAAGGGTGTACGCATTCAATTCTCCATTAGGAACGTGTAGTGTTTACACTGGGAGAGTTCACTATAGAGTTTTGACGTAAGCTGGGGGTGGGGACATGCGACTGGCCAGACATCTGTCGTCGATGTCTAGTGACAAACGAAACCGCCCCGTTCTTACGTACAGACCAAGGTCAAATTCGTCCGGCTGAGATCGTCTTACATAGGCCAAGATTGCACGGAAAGCTGACGCAGCACAACAATATGCTTTATTTTACTCTATGCTATAAATATGAAGGCATGAGGTAGCATTGAACAAAATTAATAATATGTCTTTATATTGCGAGAATCTTGTCTTGAAGTGCGGCCTCAGACATCGGCGAAAGCATTCAGTGCTGCAGCTATAGCAGTCACGAGTCCCATACCGAGCGGAAGTCAATGCCTTAGGTATTTGAGCTAATCAGACCGTTGGACGTTGTAGCCGCTGTGTAGTATAGATGAAAGAGGAGGAACGAAATGCTGGACTTTTCCAAGCTATAATGTTTCATGATATATACGGCACTTACATATGTATACGTGTATGCCGTAAATTTGCTGAAATTTTCCAACAAGCCTATGATTTCATTATTTTAACGGCACTTTGGTGAATTTACTGCCCTTCAGTACCGCAAATTCGAAAAAATTGTTGGAAATGTACACTCAACCAAATAAAAAATGGTACTCGAAAAGAAAAGGATTGGCTGATTAAGGTTTGATGGCATCATCCTATGAAGGCTGTGTTAACGCATCATCTACCTCTAGTAGGTGAGCTCTTATTTCATTAATAATAACAAGGATTGATTGTCAAGGAACCTTACCAGCAGCCAATCCTTTTCTTTTCGAGTACCAATTTTTATTTGGTTGAGTGTACATATATTTTTGTCAGCGTGATTAAGGAAACTTAATAGTACGCAAAACCGCGCTCTATGCGAACATCCCTCTAGAGGTTATATTGTGGAGGTAGACTGGACACTAACCCATGCCCCATGCAATGATCCTGGACGATGTCAGGACGTATGTGTCCTGGCGATTGACGCCCCCACAGGAGTAGCCGGGTTGTCCGGTGCAGGGAATGTTGCAGCCCGTAGTAAAGACAGGTTCCGAGGAGAATCCGCAGTTACAGATGTTGCTGAGGCAGAAACACAAAGAGTGACACCAAAAGTCATTAGGAAAAAGAAACTTTAGTTCATCTCACTTCGATTGGCCTCTGCTTCTTGGCGTTTTCTTTAACACCTTTTCCCAAACCGAGCTGAAATTTTTCACATACTATGTGTAAGGCTACAAACACACGTGGCGTTTTTTTCCTGCCCAGAGACGTGGCGTGGAAAAACCGCGACGTTTTTTTGGTCGAACACACGGGGCGTGGAAGACGCGATGGTTTTTAGCAGATGTCAAGGTCATTCTATGTCAGCGTACAAAAACGTCGCGTGAAATAATCGCCCGTATGTTTGCTCTCATTTAAACCAATGTGTTTCATTTTAACGACTTTCGGTGATGGGCATGAAATTAAACGCGACATGTCGCGTCTGGCCGGCGTGGAAAAAAACGCCGCGTGAAATAACCGCCTCGTGTGTTCGCTCCCATAAAACTCAATGGTACCTATCTTCTCGGCGTTCGAACGCTTCGGCTGGGTGTGCAAAAAAACGCCCCGTGTGTTTGCAGCCTAAAGATCGAAAACTCAGTAGCTTTTGAACAAAACCTCTAAAATATAAAAATAAGGTCAGATTTACTGAAAAATCATTACGTTCCGATATGGTTAAGATTCTTATATGAGCTATCATTTAATATACTAGGAAAACGCTCGGTGTAACGCGTTGATGAGCGAGCACCGACACGCACGACATCGTCAATCAAGCACGATCCATTCAATCAAAGATAACTAACTATACATTATTTATTACCAATTTTCCTTGCAACTTTTCATAAACACTCTGGATCAATTAAATAACAGATTATTGTACTGATATTTTTCCATCAATCTCTTTGGACAGATATTCAAACACTTAAAACAGAAATAAGTCTGTAAATTCTTGACCGATTGGGCTGGAAATGTGTAAAATATTATGCTATCTAGTCAAAACGTTGTTTTCATAACTGTGAAACACAATCCATATCGTAAAATAAATTATTTTAGATAAGGTTTACCTATACCTATGTCCTATATGAAATACCTACATTACATTTTGACTACATTATGTATTGCAAGTTGATTCACTAAGAAAAGAATCTGTCTTACATTGATATTGAGAAAAGCCATCTATAAACTTTGCTTTGCTACATAGAGCAACCCAGAATGCAGTGGAATTTCTGTTTTGAAATGTCATTTCTGACAGTTATTGAAACTGTCAATAAGTGCATCTATGTTCTTGACTGGTAGGGCTGAAAATTCATAAAATAAGAGACAATGTTGGTCTGAACGACCATGCAAAATATGAGTTTGATTGATCAGATTAATCGAAGACCATTTGATAGGTCAAATGGTGGTGTGGCTATTGGCCGTTTTAAATTAAGTATACAATTGTCAGTAAAATCTCTATTACTCTTGAAGCTCATTACAGATTTGTAAAAAATCACTTATAATGCTGGTACACATGACCTTGCAAAATTTGGTGATGATCGGTCAAACTATTGCAGTTATATACACAGAGTTTCCTTCATCCCCATTGCCAAGCTAACTATAACTACACATCAAGTTTCCGATGCAACCAATGGACCCAACTTGCTGAAAATCATTTTGACCATAACGAGAATAGTAATTTAAGTTGTGTGAAAAAATTGGCTTGATCCATTACTTCGTTTGGCAGGAGACGCCAAATGCACAAATACACACACAAAAACAGAGATTCGAGCCATAAGTTTCAAGTGGAGACGATCGCTACGCTCAATTGACAAGCGAGCGTCTCGACTTGAAACTTAAGCTCGAAACTCTGTATTTTTTTGTGCATCTGGCGTCTCCAGCCAAACGAAGTAACGGATCCGGCCAATTTTTTACAAAACATAATGATTTTCAGCAAGATCGGTCCATTGGATTCATTGGAAATTGGATGTAAGTTGCTTCTAGGTCACATTACCTTTGCAGCGAAATCTTCTATGCAAAAGTTTATAAAATACCTATTGGACACTGCAAATGTATGTACTACTTCCTGGAGTCAGTGACACTTGTTTTCAAAATTGACATTTCGTATGAGATTGAATGCATTGAAGGTATAAACGAGACGTCCAGCTTTGATCATGACGCTAATTTTGATTGAGTGAAAAACGCTCAAAAATAAGTTAAGTACACTCAAAAAAGGAACAATTTCGTAACATTTTTGAGTGGATTTAACTAATTTTTTTTAGCAATTTTCACTCAATCAAATTTAGCGTGATGAAGTACAATTAAACTTCTGGACCCTTACCTAATATCGCCATATTTCAGTAGCACCGTAGCACAACTTTTGTTTTAAAAGTTTTACCCATAAGAGCTAACATTGTCGCCATGGCAACTAGCCGATCGTGCTACAGTAACACGGTATACTGAAATATTGGCGATATTAGGTAAGGGTCCTGTGTGTCATCTTCCTTCATTACCTAATAAAAGATCACATTCACATGGGAGATGAAGGAGGAATATTATACATTCAATTGGACATTCTATAGTGTCTTCCTTCATTTACCAGATCAGTTTTTAGCCGTGCGGGCATTTCATCTATGATTACCGTGATTATTCAGGGATTATTTGCGGAATTTAGGGTAGATCATGCTCAGATGTTCTGTTCATCCGTGCTCGCTTATCAACGCGTTACACCGAGCGTTTTCCTAGTATTTTGTTTTAAGCGTCCGTGTGAAAAGAGGGTTGTTGTGTTTCTTATTTAATCATCATAAATCAGCGGTCGGCAACCTGCGGCTCCTTGGTGGTTCTTGAATGGCTCTTTAGAATTTAAATAAAGACCTGGAAAGGAACATTTTGAAAAACGAAAAAAACGCCTCGCGGGGCAACAATTGGAAGGTTATTTGATTCAGTTTGTTTATTTTAGAGCCCCTGAATCACTTTTAAATCGTTGAAGTTCTAAAAAAAAACACCCTGCGGGGCAACAATTGTATGTTTTTTTTTATACTGTTTGTTCATTTTAGAGTCCCAGAATCACTTTTAATTTGTTGACATTCTAAAAATCGCCCTGCGGGGTAACAATTGGAATGTTATTTGATTAGGTTTGTTCATTTTAGAGTCCCAGAATCACTTTTAAATTGTTGTTATTCTGAAAAAAAATCCATGCGGGTCTTCGTCAAAATAAACTAGTATTTCATTTTTTTTCAATGTATTAATTTGATTGCCTCTACTGCGGCTCCCATTATTAGATAATTTATTATTTATTAGGAAATTGGCTCCTTCCCCCAAAAAAGGTTGCCGACCCCGGTCATAAATAAACTCTATAAAGAGTGTGTATATTTTGTAATTTTCATTGCTGCATTACCCGTTTCGAAGTCCGTAAAAGATGAATGAAGTATTGACCTGAAGACAGGCTGTCATGCAAATGCTTGGACTGATATCACCAGGCATTGACATACCAGTCTCTGTACCGACACCTTTACCAGGAGAGACGTCGTTGCAGCCCACCCACGTTGGTAACCATCTCTCTGCAACACGGAAAAACAATAAATAATATTTACTATACTTACAAATATAAATAAAAATTAATTATTATTATCATTACAATTCGGTTTAATTACATACTATAATAATTAAATAATTATTATCAATTATAATATTGACCAATGAAACTATTATGAATTATATTATGAGGGAGAGAAAACTTTTAAATAATAAAACCCTGTCAATTTTAAAATGATTGCCACTTGACACAGTATAACTAAGAAATCAAATAAGAATAACAATTTAAATTTATGAACATGAAGTGAATATAACATGAAACAACAAACAACCCTATTCAACAACAATTGGTAAATAAACAAATAACTTTGATATTCGATTCTCGATTCAGCTCTTTTAGACACTTTCACTGCTTTTTCCCCCGACGCTGTAGGTCACATTTTTTCTCTGATCGAGCTGAAATTTTGCACACAATATGCTAACATCATTCTTATTTAGCCTGTGATTGTTTTTGAGCACTGCCCAATGATTGGTTCAAAAAATAACATTTAACAACTTATCTTGTGATAGGTCGGAAATCAAAATGGTCAGCATAAGATTATTACAGGTTTGAAAATAAGAAGATATTGCAACTTCTAAATCAAAATCTATGTCATAACGTGACGACACCCCCTCAGTTGTTTCATTGCTTTCTCATTGTTTCAATTATGCCGTGAGCTTTCAAGAGAGCCTTGGAAACAAAAAAACATACTTGACAGCTGTCATTACACGATCAAAATATCATTATTACACTAGAATATCTAATAATTAGGGGAGAGTGGGGCAGCCAGAGCCCCCTAAGGGACTATAGCTGTAGATATTATATTATTATAATTAAGAACCCCAATTAATTTTTTTCTCATAGGTACATACTTTAGCTAAGTAATTATTATTTTTGCATGTATGTAGTACATTACTCTAATATGTTATAAATTAAAATACAGAAAATGGGAAAAGGCTCATCTTGCCCCACATATGGGGCAAGATGAGCCAGGTGATGGGGCAAGAGGGGCCACTGTATAGAAACTGCATAACGTACACTAGAAATCATTGTAATTAGTTTATTAAGAAATTGTGAGCAATTGAACCAATTGTAATCAGGTACATGTGATACATTAGGTATGAATGAAGTTATTGATAAATTGTTTATCGACGAAACACGCAATATTTTTGAGTGCCATCCGTCTGTAAAGGAACTGCATAACCTACATAAGAAAACGTTGAAATTAGTACTTATATTAAGAAATTGTGAGCAATTGGACCAATTGTAATCAGGTACATGCGATCCATTAGGTATTCATGAATGAAGTTATTGATAATTGATTATCGGCAAAGCTCGCAAACGTTTTGAGTGCCATCCGTGCATTCCTCGTGCATCCACTTTTTGCACCCAGGACATGTTATCCACTCCTCTGCTGACGTCTCGGAGTAAAGTTCTTCGCAAAGGGCACATGCAACATCTTCCGTGTCAGTATTTAGTGCACACGTAGGTTTAGATTGATTCGTTGCCGTGTGTGCCTTATTAGCTGCTGTCTTTGAAACTCCCACGTCCTTTTTTTTCTTAGCCTTTGGGATTTTAGCGTTTTCAGCTTTCTTGGCTTTCTTTTCTTCAATTTTGTCTTGTTTCAGCTTCTTAGCAACCATTTTTTCTTCGAGAACAAGCTTCATTGGCGAGCTGGTCATAATTTCAGCCTTTTCTTGTTTTCTTTTCTTCTGTGGTCTTGCAGCAATCTTACTCTTAGGTATGGGCGAAATTTCCTCCACACTCAATTTCTTAACAACAGCGGCACTCGTACTTGCAACTACTGAATCACCAACTTGATTTTGAGCGGGACCATCTTCTTCAGCACCAATTTCCTCAGCACAGCCTTCGTTTTCATCTGAACCGGCTTCCTCCGGTACTCGATCAGTCAGCAGAATGGGGTTTTCTGCAGGAACAATATCACTGCCAAATTCTAAGGCCTCCAATTCTACGGCCTCCAATTCTGAGGCCTCTAATGCTGTGGCCTCTAATGCTGTGGCCTCCAATGCTGGGGCCTCCAATGCTGGGACCTCCAATGCTGTGGCCTCCAATGCTGTGGCCTCGAATTCTATAGCCTCCAATTCCATTGCTTCTGCTTGCTGATTACCTGCGTCCTCATAATTCACAGATAACATGTCTGCGGCTGCAAAATCAGCATCAGAGAACAGATTGGGATTGAACGGAAAAATCCCTGACCTGTCGAAGCCATTTTGGATGGACAGTGGTTGCGCAGCTTTCAAAAATGCTGTTTTTATTATTGGACTTAGGTCATAGTCAGTAATTCTCATGCCATGGTGGTTCGACATCCACGTGTCCATCTCCTGATTCAAGTATGTCTTGAACGGTCCGTAGACTGTAAGATCCAGTGGCTGCATCTTGTTACTAGTGTGTGGAGGGAGGGTCAATAAATGGATGTTGTTGTCCCTGCATAGCTGGACAACTTCCAAAGACTTGTGACTTGCATGTCCATCCAAAACAATGAGAACTGGTTTCTCTTTGGAGGGTTTCGTGCACGAGATGAAATGGTGAATAAATTTCACGAAAATGTCACAGTCAATCCATCCAGAAGGGTTGGCAATTCCAAGTGTCCCAAAAATGCATCCTGTCAGAAGACGATCATTCATCCGTACCCGAGGAAAAATAATCATCGGTGAAATGAACGAACCGAGAGCATTGATGGCGCCAACAACGGTAATGTTTTTTCCTCTCTCTGCAGATGTAATCCTCCCGACTTGCTTTCTTCCCTTCAATGCGACAATTTTTTTGGGCGTCTGAACAATAGTAACGCCAGTCTCGTCTATATTATAGACCCGGTCAGCATCAAAATGATAGGCGTCGAAAAGTTCCTTCAACAAAGTGTAAAAACGCACCACTTTGTCCCTGCGGAAACCGGCCACACGGGCCATGCTGGTGGCTTCTGGATTACGTAACGAAAGATGGTGACGTTTTATAAATCCGAAAAACCAATCCCTTCCCGCGACCTTCTTTTCGATGTTGAAATTATGAGCGCAATTATTGCCCACGGCGAACACGTATGCTATTTTACGGACGTCATACGAAGTTAGACCGTAGAAGAGAGACTCCATATGTAAAATATGATATTTCAATTCTAGTTCCTGCTCGACACTAAAAACTGTCTTAAATCGACCGATACTCAAGACACTGGTCTTCCCAAATTTAATTCGTTTCTGCAGAGTACCACGAGGAACTCCGTGCTTCTTCGCAGCAGTGCGGACAGGTACTCCATTTTCGACGACATCTGTTATAGCCGCCTGCAGTTTAGTGTCTCCATAACTTGATCTCTCCGTAATCCGAATATAATTCCTCACCATCTTTAATCACTGAAATAATAATAATATAGAACTTAGGAATTTGAATGATTACCTATAGGTGATAAACGATATGATATCATTATCCTAATTTATTAAAATTATTATTAATTATTAAAATGATATTTGAAATTGCTGATGAGAATGATTGAACAATCTTGTCCCAACAGCGAAAGGGACATTTAGCTTATTTTTATAATATTATACAGAAGAAAATTTATGATAATCTCGATAATATCATTGCGAAAAGGTTTAATGCAATTTGATAATCTAAGTATAGTAAACTAATTAGTGAAGTAATTATCTTTTCTGTCCCTAGCAAGGTCATGAGAATTTACCATGGATTTTGCTATATGGGGCAAGAAGAGCCGTGGCTCCTCTTGCCCCCACCGTGGAGGCTCGTCTTGCCCCAAAGTGTCTGGCTGGAATATATTGGCCCTTGTCTCGAGAGTTCAAATGTTTGAGATATAACCATGTGCTAAAATAACAGAGGAAACTTCAAGTTTTCCAATGCTATATCACACAATAACATAAGTATGATATACTAGTCATTAGGTCTTAAGTCCACATGCATGATTATTACATCAGAATTGAAAGAACCAAACATTTACCTGTAAAATTGACGTGTTATAACGGATCACCACCAAACTTCACCTAGAGATGCGCGGCCATCTTACCTTCGTTATGGTAGCCTCACGGAGGGTACACACATAATAATACATGAGATATTTGAGTGGCTCTTCTTGCCCCATAGGCTGCTCTTGCCCCGCTCTCCCCTATCCACTATTTCGGTAATCAAATATCAACATCAATGTTTAATTCTTATTCTCAAATCTTATGAGAAGACGTACTGTGTAGCAAGAAATACTTTGATTTAAAAGTGACCTCCCTCGACGCTAGCGCCAACTATGAACGGCCGTTCGTCCTAGCTTTGCATCACCCTATTGTTCAAGAATTTACATACTTATTGCTGTAAGTGTTTTGAATATATGTCCAAAGAGATTGATGGAAAAGTTTCAATACATTAATCTGTTATTTAATTGATCCAGAGTGTTTATGGAAAGTTGCAAGGAAAATTGGTAATAATGTAGTTAGTTATCTTTGATTGAATGGATCGTGCTCGATTGGCGATGTTGCGCGTGTCGGTGCTCGCTCATCATCGCGTTACACGGAGCGTTTTCCTAGTTAATGTACTTTTATACCAATGAAAGAGAACATGAATTGTTTACTTACCTGGGGTTTTGCAAGATCCATTGTGAAGGAATGTTTGATTGGCTGAAACAAATATCAATGAATTCAATTTATTTTAGCGAAAACTTCGGTATCGGTCTCTTAATAGTTGTTGAACAAAATGTCTTATTTTTGTTTTCAAAAACATTTTAAAATGGAACCATCATGCCGATCAACTTCAAACTTCTCATGGTCTTTGGGACAGAAAATTCTACAATTATGAACTTCAAGAGTTGATATTTTACGAACACATAATGCATATTTTTTAAATACATGTAAATCTATTATTTTTTAAATCATTGTTCTCTTGGCGCATTTGTTCAGATTTTCTTCCTAGCTATTACCAAGTTCCATGACTTTATATTCTAGACTTTTACACGCAAATTAATCCGCATGCAATACGATGGATCGCTCATCAACGCGTTACACCGAGCGTTTTCCTAGTGTACTAAGGGCGTAAAAAGGGGCGTGCGGGCGGTGCGGCAGCACAGGGCGCCGCCAACAAGGGGGGGGGGGGGCAGGAAGCCAAATTTTTATGTAATTACTTTTTTGCACCCAAAATTAATTTTTGGGTATTAAAAACACAAATAATGCCCTGCATGGTTGATGTCGGTGATGATTTCAGTCATACCCATGAGGTCTACCCCACCTCCCATTCACAAATTAATGCGCCCTTTAAAGAATTTTGGAATAAAGTTTTGGAATACAAATTATTCTGCTGAAAAAATGTAATTGAAATTGAACGTCAGGAATGATTAAAATATGGGGGGGTGAAGCGAATTCACCCGCTATATTTAAACGGAAGTCGTCCAGTACGGTTGACACGGAATTTGTAACAGCGATGAAACTATTTGCTGTTTGGAATTCCTATTTTCCACGCTGATTTTGGCTATTTTTCTGGCACTACCTCTACCTCACCTCATAACAATAGAGGAGCAAAGAAAATCCATATTTCCTATGTGTATACAGCATTTTATTGGCGATTGTATTTTGGCATTTGCCCTCAGGCGCTGAAAGGTCCTCTCAATCGCATGGCGTCGCTGTACCGTTTCTTACGTTCAGCTTTTAGTGACATTGCGTCGATTGTTCACCTAATCAAACAAACAAGTTGTTCAGATTGTTCCAACTAGTTAACGCTTCTCTTCTCCTCTCTTGCAGTGTCACCGATTGTTCACATAGGTAGGCGTAGCTAAGAAACTAGTCATGAAGTGCGTTTCATAGATATTGTACATATTAGTTAGTTACTAATATGATATCACTTCTGTTCATCGCTACTTTGGCACTAACACCCTCAGTATTTCACTGTCGCTTTGTCACTAATAACACTGTCAAGGTCACGGATGAAATAATTATGCTGCTCAATAATTATTGCAGTTTTTTCACAATGTAGGTAATAGCACTTTCAATGTCGTTTGTCACTAATATCACTGTCGAAGACACGAATGACGCTATTATTAATTAATTATTGCAGCTTGTAACCAGGACAAGAACTGAGGCGTCAGTTGTCAAATTCATTTAGACTTAGTATTTTATTTTATGTTAAGTATACTTCATTACCTACTATATTTAATTATTAATAAACTGTACAAAATATGCAACTAAACATAAGTTACTTTTAAGATACCTACTTGATAAGGAGATCATCAATATTTATAACCTCATATTCATATGTACATAATATTCTTTCCATGCTAATCTTAAGATTACTTTCCATACACCTGCACACTGATACTTGTATCATAGGGTATTATATTTGTTAAAATGCTACATCTGTAATGTAATAACAAATTTGGAAATAAAAACTACTACTACTACTACTACTACTGGGTACCAATATGACATTGCTCTTTCCCCCTTAATTGTTGTTACAACATTACCAATCACAATGTCTTCAAACCATGGTTCAAACTATGTGACAAAACCTTTCTCAATTAATACCTCAACAACACCGCGTACTATAAGTAAAAATCTAAGCTCATAACATCTGTGAAATATCCCTCAAAGAGACACCAGCATCCGATCTTTGTTCAGCAATGTATATCCCAGAAAAAAACACTCCGTGTAAAAAAGGCAGCCAAGTCTCTTTACTTTAAAAAAATTCAACAGCGAAAGGGAGTGATATCAAAAAAGGAGCCAAGTCAATGACATTTCCAAATATTTAATCGTATTTTTGAAATAAAAGAATAAACACCGAGTAATACTTTACAAAAGGACTTGGCGCATCGTTTTTTTAAAGACCTCATTCAATACTAAAAGTGGAAAGAAATTTAAAGTAGGTACATTTTCCTCTTTCTATTAGAGCCAGAAACTATGAATCAAGCTACTTTTAGTAATGGCTATTTTATAGTTTTGTCAATGGCGATAGTAGAAAGATTTCATGCTGTAATAGATAAGTAATATAAGGGTGGAAGAATTAAATAACAATTGGAAGTGGGCTCATACATATTCTTATAGCACTGTTAATATGGTGATATTAGAAGGGTATCTTTTCATAATTTGATCTTGACTGAAGGAAATCATGAAACGTTGTCAAATAATTACGAACTGTCTTTGGAACACTATTATATATTTTTGAAGTGTCAAGTGTATAAAGTTAAAATTTTTAATAGAAATTCAATGTGACTTTGTACTTTGTGAAATGTTTTGTTACTTATAAAATGTGGATTAATAGAAATGTATTTCATGATGAGAAGGTTTAACGCATGAGACTTAATTATGTTGACCACGGAACAATATTACGAAGATAACTAACTATTGTGTATTTATAGAAAACATAGGCAACAAGTTTTATCGCGTACGTACATATTCTAATAGATAATATTTTACAGTAGGTATGTATAATATGTAATTGAAAGATGTTTCCCTATTATTCTAAAAATTCTAAATGACGGTTGTATATCAATGGCATTTGCTTATGAATCAAAAAATGAATTTAAAAAAACGATGCGCCAAGTCCTTTTGTAAAGTATTTCTTGGTGTTTATTCTTTTATTTCAAAAATACGATAAAATATTTGGAAATGTCATTGACTTGGCTCCTTTTTTGATATCACTCCTTTTCGGTGTTGAATTTTTTTAAAGTAAAGAGACTTGGCTGCCTTTTTTTACACGGAGTGTTTTTTTCTGGGATATCGCTTCTTTTGTTAGTTTATTCATACAGCTTGTAGCACATGTCCGAGCAGGGACTAATTTCTTTAAAAAAATACGCCTCAACCGATTTGCTTACTAAGAAAAGTTGCGTTTGGTATAAGATGAAAATGATTATCCAAGAAGAATAGCTTAAGTTTCGTTATAATCGATCCAGCCGTTTTCGATACATGACGTCACTTCCGGTTTTGAAATAGCGGCCGAAAATAATGTCGTCTTGAATTCATAATTATAAGTCCTACATAATTGCACAATTTGGTTGCAATCGGTACAGACGATTTCGATATATGACGTCACTTCCGGTTTAACCAATGGCGGCCGAAAATAATGTCGTCTTTTTATCCATAATTATAAGTCCTACATATTTCCAAAATTTGGTTGCAATCGGTACAGCCTTTTTCGATATATGACGTCACTTCCGGTTTTAACAATGCGGCCGAAAATAATGTCGTCTTTAATTCATAATTATAAGTCCTACACATTTCCAAAATTTGGTTGCTATCGGTACAGCCGTTTTTGATATATGACGTTACTTCCGGTTTTAACAATGGCGGCCAAAAATAATGTCGTCTTTAATCCATAATTATAATTCCTACATATTTCCAAAATTTGGTTGCAATCGGTACAGCCGTTTTCGATATATGACGTCACTTCCGGTTTTAACAATGGCGGCCGAAAATAATGTCGTATTTCATTCATAATTATTAGTCCTCCATATTTCCAAAATTTGGTTGCAATCGGTACAGCCGTTTTCGATATATGACGTCACTTCCGGTTTTAACAATGGCGGCCGAAAGTAATGTTGTCTTCAATTCATAATTATTAGTCCTACACATTTCCAAAATTTGTTTGCAATCGGTACAGCTGTTTTCAATATATGACGTCACTTCCGGTTTTAAAAATGGCGGCCGAGAACACTGCAACCTTGAATTTATAATTATTTACAAAGTAGGTTTACTAAATATCTATTTAAAAGTATAAAGTGGTGAATTTAGTATCAATTATCATATTTATGACGTCATTTAGCATATTTATGACGTCATTTCCGGTATAGGTAATAGGAAAACAATCTAGTTGATACTTTATGAACGACCATCTGAATTCATAATCCCCATATTTCCGTAAAATCGGTCTTGCCGTTTGTAATATATGACGTCACTACCGGTTTCATTTAGTGGTTCCTGCCGCCATTATCGGTACCGTTAATTTGTTTATTCATTTTTCACAATTGAGTTTCAAAAAAAATTGCAGAATGAATACGCAGGAGCTAGTTCAGTTGCAAACGGTACAGGCGTTTTAGATATATTTCGTCACTTCCGGCTTCAGGAATGGCGGCCGAGAACACTGCAACCTTGAATTTATAATTTGTATTGTCTATGTTACAATGTAAGTTACTTATGTATGTATTTTAAGTATAATTTGTTGAAATAAGTTAAATATTGCGTATTTATGACGTCACTTCCGGTTCAGAAAATAAGAAAATAATTATTTTTTTATTGATACTTCATAAAGATGACCGTCTAAATCGAATGGCGCTAATTTCGTTCTGATCGGTCCAGACGTTTTTGAGATATGACGTCACTTCCGGTTTAAAAATGGCGGCACAAAAAATCACAAGAGGCAAGGTATCATCAGACGCCTAAAGTGCATATGTGGTAAAAATTTCAGGTTGATCGGTTCAGCCGTTTAGGCTGTGGCGGTGATAGCAACTTTTTCGGGAATCATCAGAATCATCATCATCATCATCTGAAGAAGAAAGCGGTGTAATTTCACGATTTTCACTGTCCTCTTTCACTGTCGTAAACGGCATGACTGGTTGTTGTCGCGTGATGTATATGTTGTCAGGTGGGCCATAGCTCAAAATTAAGACATTTCACAACAATGAGAGATTTTCCATTGTTGAGATCCAGTAGGCCGAAAATGCCATGTTGTTGCTTAAAGCCCTATCACACTGAGTTGCAACCCGTGTATGGAACCGGCGGTTGGAAAATATGGTTGGCCGCGCATGTGCAGAGACTGAATTTGGTCAACCCACGGGTTGGGTTGAAAAATAGAGAAGTCTCTATTTTTCCGGTTCCAACAATTTGTTGTGGTACCACGTGACGGGAACTTACCAATAGGATGCTATAAATATAAGCTATAAATCATATTTATCAGATGAATATTTAACTTGAACATGTGTATGGATAAATATTGCGTATAATTATTAACTTGTACTTACTTAAATATCTTTCTTTCACAAGTAATCACTCTAAATATGAGATTTGGATTGCCGCTGTCTGATTTTGTTATTCTCTATACTTTTATTTTGGTTACTATGGCAACTGCTTTCTGCGCAACTCATGAGTGTCAATTGTGAACCAACCAACATCAACCCAAACAGTTGCGTGTGATAGGCGGTTGCCTCCTTTTGCAACAAAAGTTTCCATACGCGGGTTCCAACCGTAGGTTGCAACTCAGTGTGATACCCACTTTACAGTAAAAGTAGTTGGTCTGCTCCTCAGTTTATATAGGCATTTACGGTATGTTGAGTGACTGTGAGTGTACGGTACGACTTGGCTGAGTGGAGCGACCGCTCCACTAGATCGCCTCAATGTCGCTTTCGACATAGTCTAATTGATTAATCTCAGTAATCTCGTCAGTCATGTTTAATAGATAGAAACAAATGAAAAATTTACATGAAATTTAACAATTAATTAATTGTTAAACAATTAATTTTACATGCAACTTTTAGAAATGTGATTATTTATATAATAACTACATTACCTAGTACCTACTATTCGTAATGATTATATTACTCACATTTTATTTTATAATAAGAAACAAAAGGAAAACACTATTGTTGTCTCACACGTGTTATCGGCGCTGGCAGAGATTCGCGGTTGATTCCAACCAACTATGTCTTTGATACTGACACTTGACCGGCAATGTTCTTTCTCGAATCTAGTGGAGCGGTCGCTCCACCCAGCCAAGTCGTACTATACACTCACACTCACTCAACATACCGTAAATGCCTAATAAACTGAGGAGCAGACCAAACACTTTTACTGTAAGCAACAACATGGCATTTTCGGCCTACTGGATCTCAAAATTGGGAAATCTCACATTGTTGCGAAATAACTTAATTTCGAGCTATGGCCCACCCGACAACATATACCAAATTTGGGAACAATACGTTATGCCGTTTGGGTGCTAGAGGGCCGTGAAAACAGTGAAATTACACCCCTTTTAAAAGCTATCTGATGATGATGATTCAGATATCAGGAAACGTTGCTATCACCGCCGATATGAATTGCTATCGATATGAAAATTTTACCACATGTGCACTTTTGGCGTCTGATGATACCTTTGTTCTTATAAATTTTTTGTGCCGCCATTTTTAAACCGGAAGTGACGTCATATATCAAAAACGGCTGGACCGATTAGAACGAAATTAGCGCCATTCGATTTAGAAGGTCATCTATAAGGAATACCAATAGTGAAAGAAGAAATGTTCTATAACCTAAACCGGAAATGACGTCATAAAAATGACAAATCTGACTAAAATCATCTCTTATATCAATAACTACATATTCAGAAGGCTTATAATGTTACATAACATTTATAGATACAAATTTTAGGTGGCAGTGATGTCAACCGCCATTTTGAAAACCGGAAGTGATGCCGTAACTCGAGAACGGCTGGACCGATTGGAACGAAACTTTTGCTATACTTTGTAACATATTATTTATAGCATTAACACAGTAACAAGCACAACTTTTCTAAGCAACCAAATCACAAAATCTTATTTTTTAAAAGAATTATAATCTTTGGTGCCACAATATGTTACAAGTTGTAATAATAAACTGAAAAAAGGAGTGATATCCCCCAAAAAAACACTCCGTGTAAAAATACCAGCCAAGTCTCTTCAATTAAAAAAAAATAGAAGAAATCTAAAAATTCAGCACTGAAAAGTAGTGATATCAAAAAATTGGCCAAGTCAAAACTTTTCAAAAAATACTTGGCGCATAGTTTTTTTTTAGGACATGTGTAGATGAGTACATTTCATTTCCTGCCTACTTCTATACTATTTATATGCACGATGCGCCAAGTATTTTTTGAAAAGTTTTGACTTGGCCAATTTTTTGATATCACTACTTTTCAGTGCTGAATTTTTAGATTTCTTCTATTTTTTTTTAATTGAAGAGACTTGGCTGGTATTTTTACACGGAGTGTTTTTTATGGTACTTATAACGCGTCTCGAAACATCTCGTAAAAACATTTCTGTAGATTTGCACTCTTATATGCTATAGTATTCTGACTCATCGGGTTCATAATATCTTCACCGCCGGCGCCGGACTGTCTGCTTAGTTGACAATACTTGGAACATTAGGCTGTGGCCTTCGGACCAAATACGTAGTTTGAGCATACATACTTACACATACATACATACACACATACACACATACATACATACATACATTCATACATACATACATACATACATACTTACACATACATACATACATACATACATACATACATACACGAGAGGCAAATATTGAGAAAGTACTCTACAAGTAGGCCACGACCGTCTCCTTCCCACCGCCCATCCTTACCTACTTCACCATTAACTTCGATGCGACGTTGTGTAGAAGAATTTCATAGATCGCAGTAACCCCCCCCCCCCCCCCACGCCTAGAGAGCCTATATACTGGGGAAGAGAGTGGCCAACTGGGTGACTGTTTTCTATTGGTTGAAGAATTAACCAGGCCGCTTGAATGGGAGCCGCCATCTTGCGCTCAAACAGTGGGCAAGTTAAAGAGCCTAGGGCTAGTAGCTGGCTGTGGCAGGACCTAGTTGACGACCTTGACAAGCGTCCATGACTTGAGTACAAGTTGGCTCCCCCGAGTTGGCCACTCTCTTCCCCAGTATATAGGCTCTCTACCCACGCCTCCCCCCCTTCACCACCCCGTCTCCGATGCGCAACTGTAATAGATGAGTCAGGCGTCGCTGAGTCACCGTCTATCTAGCGACGAAGGATTCCTGGAAATGCTGACCTGACTTCCGTTTCCACTTCCGTTCCACACTTCCGTTACTCCGATTGAGTTAAGTTGTACACCTATAGGCACCGAGTGTTCATACCCCCAGCGCCACTAGCGAGAGAAATCGGCAAAACTGTGCAGCGAAGAATCAGCAATTTTATAATCTCTCATTGGTCGTGGCCATAGCAACCGATAAAAATCCACAGATAACTCAAAATAGCTCAGAATTGGTAAAAGAGAGGAGCAAACTAATAATTTTATCAGACTCAGTGGAATTTTTGACACTTCATACATTTTGCACAGCGAAATTAAATTTGGAGTATTGTTGTAAGAATGCATAAAATGAGTAATGTTTACTTATTGCTGCAACTAAGGGTATGAGGATCATACCAAGAGTTGCTAATTTAAGCCACTCATGGCGCTGTTTCTCATTTTCAGAAACAAAAGTGAGTCAACACTCGGTGCCTATACAGATGAGCTAATAGATGAAAGTCTATAGACGACTTCCATCAAAACCATTAAAATCCTATCAACAAAATCAAAAATTCCCGTTTCAGGGCCCTGGACCCACATATGGTTATAGAGATCCTCCCCCCCCCCCCCCCCCAGGCCCCTCATTGCTGTAATTATCAAGGGCCGTGGAAATGTTTGACCACTGTTTTGCATAATTATTTCATTGTTTTGTGCACAACCAAAGTTTTGGTTTGTCCTAGTCTGAAATCATCACTGGTTAGGTATAGCCAAATAATTAGCGCTTTCTGGGGAGGTGGAGTTGGGAGGGGGGGGGGGGGGGGGGGGCAAAATTTAGATTTGCACCGGGCGCCGAAATCCCTAGCTACGGCACTGCGGACTGTATTGATACGCCACCTTGAAAGACACAGTTGTACCAGTCCAGTGAACAATTGGAGCCAACTGTTTCAAGGTGATAATCGTAAGTATTCGCTGTGCATATGTTAGCCGCAGGCTGGGTGTTGCAAGTGTAGTCACTACATATCACGGCTGCACAGGGATCAGCGACAATGCACGCTGAAACATAAGTATCATGCACTTTAAATTATGTCACAGCTTTTCATTTAATCAATGACCCCCCCCCCCCCCCTTAAATATTACGTCACATATTGCCAGACTCCCCTCCAGTTCCCCTTACCAAAAACGGTTTTACTGCAAGACAATATTTGTTTTATATATAAAAAAAAAGTAGTTACTAACTGGTCACACTTCACTTCAACATAAGAAATTAAAATTCAATGTGTGTGGGCTAATTCACACAAATTTAGTGATTCAAAGTCACGTTTTTATTTTTAAATAATAAAACATCAAATGAAATCTTAGTTTGACGGAAGTGTTATGTCACACATCTCTTACCCCCCCCCCCCTCCCCTTGTCACACTGTGTCACAAATCCAGATACCCCCCTCCCCCTTAATCGTGTAAGTAATTAATGGACGCCCCCTTATATTGGTGGCGAAAGTTCACTTATGGGGCTGTGCATAAAGGACGTCACGCTAAAAATTGGATATTTGACACCCCCCTCCCCCTGTCACGCTGTGTCACACTTTCAGAGACCCCCCCCCCTCCCTAAAAGGACGTCACAAATCTATCTCTAACCCACCTTAAAAAGAATATTTTTGACTGTAAAATGTATCAGAATGTATCGTTTTTAGCGATGGTGCACCCTCCCCCCCCCCCCCCCCCTCCCCACCTGAAGCGTGACGCCCTTTAAGCACAGCCCTTTGTTATACGTAGTTCAGGAGAAGGAGAAATATTTTTGTCTCATTTTTAAAAAAAATGTATATCGGTGATTGAAAAATCAGCGATAGTATAATCTTTTTCATTGCTCGTTTTTCACTTGACTTATTTGTAATCACCATAAAAAACACTTCGTGTAAAAATAACAGCCAAGTCTCTTCAACTAAAAAAAAATTAAATCTAAAAATGCTGCACTGCAAAGTAGTGATATCAAAAAATGAGCCAAGTCAAAACTTTATTTGAAAATCAAAAAATACTTGGCGCATCGTGTACTTATATAAATAGCTTGGAAGTATAGGCCAATTATAAAATATACATCAAATATACATACATAGTATACCTATAATGCCTTAAAAAAACGATGCGCCAAGTATTTTTTGATTTTCAAATAAAGTTTTGACTTGGCTCATTTTTTGATATCACTACTTTTCAGTGCTGAATTTTTAGATTTAATTTTTTTTTTAATTGAAGAGACTTGGCTGTTATTTTTACACGAAGTGTTTTTTATGGGGATATCACTCCTTTTTTTAGTTTATTTTTAGAACTTGTGACAATCGAATGAACAATTACTAAATCCTATAAAAAAAAATCACTCTCTACAATATGGTTATTCTCATGAAGAATAGAAAAGGTTTCATTCCAATCCGTCAACCCAGTTCCGAGATAATGTAACACTTCGGTTTTCAAAATGGCTGCTGAACTTTCTGCAGTGCCACATAGAATTTATAACTAGTCTATAAATGATGTGTATCATTTTAAGCTTTCTGAATATGTATTTATTGTATAGGAGGGGATTATAATAATTTAGAAATTTGAATGACGTAATTTCCGGTCTCATTAATAGGAAAATTCTAGTTTGACTGTTCCTATTCCATAAGATGGCCTTCCGAATCGTTTGGCGCTAGTTTCATACAGATCTGTCTACCAGTTTTCGAGATATACAGATCTCGCCCGGTTTCAAAATGGCTGCTGAAATCACTGACCTCTTAAATTATAATTTACACATGATTACATTTTATTATAAGCTGTCTCAAATAGTATATTTATTGCATCAAAATGTAAATGTGTGAGATTTTTAAAATGTGTGACGTCATTTCCGGTTTTGGTATGGGAAACTACAAATATTATTGATGATAATGCATAAAGTTCACCGTCTAAATTGTTTGGCGCTGGTTTCGTTCAAATCCATTTAGCCGTTATTGAGATATGATGTCACTTCATATCTCCGCCATTTCAAAATGGCGGCTTCCGGTTGATTTTATAACAAGTCAAATGAGATATCAAAAGTACATAGGTTACATAAATATCAAAAATGTCGGATCAAATTTGTTGCCGAAATGCCAATCGATGAATTTCAAATTTCATGACGTAATTTCCGGTTTCGTTAACATACATTTTAGTCTGTTGCTATTGATAATCCATATAGTTGACCGTCCGAATCGTTTGGCGCTATTTTATTTCCAATCAGGACAGCCGTTGACGAGATATGACGTCACTTCCGGTTTCAAAATGGCGGCACAAAAAATTCATGGGGAGAAGGTTAAATCAGACGCCAAAAGTGCACACGTGGTAAAAATGTGAGATCAATCGGTTCGGCCGTTTATGCTGTGGCCTGTTTACCGGATTTGAATTCCAGGAGACTAGAGAGAAATTCATTTATTATAAAACAAATGACAGCTGTCCAATACAAGGATGACCACTAGGATCCAGCATGCTTATAATAGTATAATTCTAATGGATACAAAATGTGACAAATATTAATTAAGTAAAGACTTAATATACCTACAAACTAAGATGAATTATTATATAAATGATTATGCAATATACTAGACGAATCTTTTAAAATTGATAAAACTATTTGATCTACGAGAACCAAAGAAAAAATGAAATGTGATTTAAGAAATTTTGTAAAAAAATCCGGAATTGAAGCTCTAGCTCCTAAAAGGAGACCGGTAACGCTCCAGTATTGTTCTTTAATTTTGTATCTTTGAGCAAGATCGGGGATGCAATCGACGTAATGATCTTGTTTTTCCTTGTTCACGTCCTCCGCTTGTGATCCCCCTTGCTCGAATCTAATGGTTGGGTCGAGAATAAGGACTTTTTTCCGGTCTCTTCGAATGGCTATTATGTCTATTCTCTTCAAAGAGCCAGTAGTCGAAACACAAGAAATTTCTTCATGTACCTCCCACTTATTTGCTCGGAACGAATCTGCTAACAGGCTCCTCACTGTGTTGTGTCTGTTAATTCTCAACAGTTCTCCCTTCAGACAACCTCCGAGAACATGAGGTAGGGTTTCATACTCATTGCAGCCTGGTTGACGGCAACGGGTGTTCTCGAAAGATCTTCCTGGTACGGCACGAACGGCGGCGAGATTAACAGACATCTTGATGTTATTTATCCACTGAGAAGAAGACAGTCCCTCCTTAGAGTGTAACCACTTATTGGCTCTTGTCGTTTCTCTGAATACTTCCACTCCACGTCCTTTATGTGGCAAATCAACCCATCTTGAAATGATTTTTCTCTCATAGCATTTCGTAGTTTTCGACCAGTAATTCGATTATCAACTTTAATGCAATTTGTGAGTTCAAGCGTTTCAATACATTGAGTCATTTCTTGTTCAATATTTCTTACATTATGAAAGTGAGGATCATCGGCATTTAATAACTTTTTACAGATATTAA
The DNA here is from genome assembly GCA_934045905.1 of Leuctra nigra. Lineage (NCBI taxonomy): Eukaryota > Metazoa > Arthropoda > Insecta > Plecoptera > Leuctridae > Leuctra > Leuctra nigra. The sequence goes on from OW203765.1 coordinate 4,325,279, forward strand.
AATTCTGCAGATGCGCCTCCCATGTTGCTCTCATAATTCCAAGGCCCCTGAATTTACGCGGAGAGTAAATAAAGGAATTTGGAGTATCACCTGGAAGACCAATCATTTCTTTAACCTCCACTTCTGACAATCTTATCAATATCCTCCAAGAAGGATTTTGGTAATTGATTGGTCGGAGCACACTGTAGAGGATAGATCAGTGTGGGCCATATAAATTGGTTCAGAATATTCAATTTCTGATCAGGTTTCAAGAGAGAAGACGATACTAGTAGATGGATGTCTTTTTCCAGGTTTTTAATTATCTTCCCCTTATCTACTACTATCTCATCATGGAAGTCAATTCCCAGGTACTTAATTCGTTCATCAGGAGCAGTTGCTGGGATAACAGTGCCTGTATTTGAAACAACAGGAAGGTGTGAAAGTTTACCATTCATTATTACAATTGCCTTACTTTTCAAGGAATTAATATCCAGACCAATAAGAGAAAACCCTCTTACCGCCATGGACACTAATTCAGACGCCGCAGACATATTCTTCCCAATTACAGCTAAGTCATCAGCAAGGCAACGGCCGAGATGTTGTCCATTTCCTTGACCAACGAGTATCCTAGGGAAGTTGATACTGTTTGCTCAGTCAGCTCCTTTATTATATGGTCAATTGCAAGGTTAAATAACGTGGGAGACAATGGAGCTCCTTGTGGAACACCTTTCTTCACAGAAATAAAATTAGATTTTGTTCTGTATTGCTTCGATCTTGATTACGTTATCCGTCACAAGTGAAATAATAATTTCCCGTAGCTTGTTTGGAATCGGTAGACTTTGCAGGCACCGTTTAATGTGATCATGGCCAACACTGTCGAAAGCTTTGCTAACGTCAAGGAAAGTAACACAACAATCCTTATTGTGTAATTTGGTATCTTTCAGACACCCATTAATAATTGAGGAATTGATGTACGTTCCTGGTGAAGAAACAAAGCCTCTCTGATGTGCAGAAAATTGAACTAATGCTCGAAGTCTCTTGTCGATTACCTTTTCAATAACACGACGAATCACAGAGAAAATTGTA